>JAPEVW010000034.1:235018-425018 GCA_027921565.1 Artemia sinica | reverse complement strand
ACGAAGCGAGGTTGATAAAATTAGTGGGGGCTGATTGGTAGGGGGCTGTATTTGCCCCCTAATAGTTTTACATAAAAACTTTTTGTAGTATTTTCATTGGGAAGTGCCTTGTTTGGTATTTCCATTGCCAAAATTGTAAAAACAGCCAAACCGTCTCTCCTAAATTTTATAAATGCAACCCCCCTTTATTTAGTGAATCGGTGCTACTGTTCAAAGCGCATTTTCAGTTCCAAATATTTGAATCTTGAAAATATTACCAATATCTTAATAACTCCAAATTTTAGGACTATTAGATTTGCAAGATTTAGGACTGTTTGATAGGTGGCAAGGCTATGCAATTTTGTGTGTTACAAAAAGTGCATTTTGGATAATATCTCTAGATGTTTGGAATTCAAAATTTAGCTTATTTTTACGAACTGTTTTATTATCAGAAATGTTTAGAATACTGAAGTATTTTTGCAGGAGGTGATGTTGCTGTAAAACACATTTTTTTATGTTTAAGTACGTGAAATTTGTAAAATTATGTTTATTTTAATATTCGAGATTTTTGGATACATTTTTTTTAACATCGAATATTTTAACATCAGCGTATCAAATACCACGAACTTTAAGTAAGGAGGGAATGGGCTCAATAGCAACCGAAAGTCTAAAAAACGGAATTTCGATATCAATAGATACATCAAAAGAATTGAGTTATATTTTATCGTTTAATACATCTTTATAGCAAGATTTTGGATTCGTAAATTAAAAGAAAAGAAAAAAATCAAGCTGAAATGCCTAAATACAGTCGAGAATCAAAATATCAGAGGAAACTTAATTTTTCTTGCGGGTTCGATGTTTCAGTACAATTTTTCTTGCGGGTCATTGCTTGAATACGCGCTTTACACCAAATATCTAGGTTTTTGTTTATTTCATTCCCTAGTTCCATTTGAGGGAAATGGGACAAATCGCAGACAACGTTGGTTTATGAGAAAACATGAATCGCCGATATCGATAGACGACGTTGGTTTATGAGAAAACATGAATCACCGATATCGGGCCTGGACCCGCCACAGGCGTTTTTTTTATGCAATCCTGCTTTCACTAAGACCAGAGGGCATTATCAGTGTGCTACCCAGAGATATCTGGCTTTTTTAACTTAGCAATTTTATGAAAAAAATGGTATTTTTAAAAACTTTCCAAAATCGTAAATGAAACCCCATTGCAAATGCCAGTTTATGGAGTGTGATCACGTCACTGGAAACGAGGTGAATTTCCAGATAATTGTCTATTTTCATTCTCAATAATTTTTAGTGTGCCGTAATATCAGCATTAACCCTATAAATCTGTAAATTAATTATATCAATCATCGAATTTTCTTTGAAATTTATTTCTTTTTCTAATAATGTAAACCAACAGATATTTAATAGACTTTGAATAGTAAAGAGCCACTTTCTTCGACTAAATGAATCATCCTACAAGGTGAAATTTATCGTGCAATTGAAGTCTGAAATTAACAGCTGTGAAAAAAAAAACATTAGAAAACCCTGCAAATATTTTTTTTAAAGTTCTTTACAGTGATGCTCTTCAAAAAATAGCTTCGAAAACGAAATTAATCAACTCATTTCAGCCCACAAAAGGTGTTGTTCCAGGAACTTGTCCCTGCCTGGGAATTGATTAGTTTGATTGTCCCCATTTCCCCCATAACTTTTCTCATAAATGTTGTTGTTGCGAATTATGTAAATTTTCACTGTTCTTTAGGAAAGTTGTAGAAAAAAGTTGAAAACATTAAACTTGGGACCGCTGCAATGAAATACAGAAGGTTTGCGTACATATATGGGACGGAATATCATGATTGCAGCGGTATATGAAACCTATTAAATCATTATTTGAAAAAAACTACGTTTTCTAAAGAGTTAAAGAGGCTGAGTTACAAACAGATTCTGATCCAGAGAATTGGATTGAGCTGTCAGACCTTAGTTCACGAGGTGGCTTGAGTTGAATTTTCATTTCTTATCTGAAGTAAACAGCAAAACAGGAACAGAATAAGCAGTGGTGTAAGACAGTTTGGGTATAAGGCAGGATATGGTCCACAATCAAGTAACAAATTTCAAATACCAAAGCAGGAAATTGTGAAATTTGAAGAATAGAAAGCAATCAGCACAAAACATCTAGCATCAACAGTAGCAGTGGCATAAACCCAAGGATTGGTTACTGTAGTCAAATTACAAGTTAAAATTGGTATAGGTCTCACCTGATGAGTCCCCTCTTACACGCCACAGGGTAATATATTTTATCAACATTAGGCTATAGTTTCAGAGAAATATATATTTTTTTTTTTATCATAGACAGCTCAGTAGCGCTGTCTAAGTAAAGAGCGATGTGGGCACAATGTAAACTGTTTTTACTTTTATAACTTTAATAAATCAAATAATATTAACATTTTGATTACTAAATATCAGTATATGTATATTAAACTGACATTGCACATTCATTTGTATTTTTTTCAGTAAAGTGCAAATTATGTTCTGGCCTTGGGAAGGGATAGGGGTTTTGAGCCCAACTTATGTTAATTTCTGCTCGTTTTGAATTTGACTCGGTTATTTATTGTAATTTCTGTTCGTTTTGGGTTTCATTTATCTATCGATGCTGATTTGTGGTAGTTTCACGCTTGGTAGGTTAATTGATTTTATTTTTGCTCGTTTTGGGTTTAATGGAGTTCTTTACTTTTCTTTGAAAAACTTATTTTGTGGGAAAAGCTTTTTTAATTAATTGACAAAAAGAATGTGTCGACTTGAAGTAGTCACATTCACATGTCCAGTATTTCCGTTATCATTTTAAGTGACATAGAAACGTTGTTGACGATTCAGTCAGTGCAAGATTCATTAAGATGTCTCGTAGGCGATTGGCCAAGGGCTGATTGAAGCTGGTTCTTTGCATTATTCAGGTTATTTTATACTGTATATGGGTCATCTGAAACACATTTTATGCTAGTGTCAAACAAGGTGGAACAAGTCTATCATGTACACTTATGATAATCTGTAACCATGGTAATTTTGTCCCTGCAATCTCGTGCAGGAATCCTTTTTTATTTATTTATTTTTTAGTATACTATAGCTATATCAGTATATATAATAGTATAATATAGTAGTTTCATCCGTGGAGCAAAAAAAATCGTCAATTTATTAACAAAACAGTAAATGGATGTAACGAGCGAAATTAAAACGAATAGAAATTATTCATATATGAAAGTGGCTGCCCCCTCCTAAACACCTCGCTGTTTACGCTAAATTTTGACTCTTTTGCAACTCTTGATTTTTTAAGTAATAAAAAACTTATCGTAAAGAGTGAGGTGTTGAGGAGGGACAAACAATTTCATATATTGGAATAACTTCTTTTCGTTTAAGTTCTAATGTCGGTTTGAGCTTGAAGACCGTGTGGCAAAACTAATCTATCAAAAAGAGATTAATGAAATTATTTTTCAATATGTTGATAATGAAAACTAACTTTTTGTTCTTGAATTTCCTATGTGCCTTTGGTTGTTTTTCTTCCTTCTTTTTACACAGTCAAAGACTATGATATTCTACTATGTTATATATTTGTCATTACATGCTGATTGTTTGATCACATAAAATGCTTATAAAATATTCAAACATGACTTAATATTTTTTGAAGCTTGCATCATAACGTTGTTTAAAATTGGTCAAGGTTAGACCAACTAAATAAATTTGGGGGGAAAGCTTTCATTTCCCCTATACTTTACCCTCAGCCCCTTAATGCCCTATGCATTTTGTCATGTGTCATTCTCGTTTTCACTGTACAGGCCAACCCATAAATTAAATCAGTGATGACAAAATCAAGAAACAGAAAAATATATAAGAAATATATAATTTGGGCTATTCATTTCGACATAAAATAGGCGGCGGGGGGGCAAAGTTCCCTTCTCAATAGCCCAAATTCTTGGCTAATACCATTGGTTCTTACTGCAAAATAACGCCAATTTAGAAAAAAAAGAAATATAATATATATAGCCTTAGGCATGGTCTATTAATGGATTTCCACGGAAGCCAAATTTCTGTTTGAAACAAAGCTGAATCAGGAATCAAATAAAGCTACTCTTTTGTAATCACACTGCTTATTTCATATTTGGGATTTTGGTTCAATCACCATGTTGTCTTAAGGTATAGGCCTATCTACATATTTGAGCAATAGCCTAGGCCTTGTTGTTTATAGGACATAAATTAGATACAAGTTAAAGAAATATACCATTTGATTCCCAACTTAATTTTCTTTTCAAAGGTAATATGTCTAATTAATGATGTTGCTAGCGTGACCTATTCATATTTATTATTTGGTATAATAGGGGTTTCCCCCTCCTCAATACCTCGTTTTTCAGACTAAAGTTCTTTAGTACTTTTAAAAAACTTTTTAATCTAATTAAATGGCCCTTGTGTTCAAGGAGTCGTTCTTAAAAAATCGGGATAAAAAGTCACACTTTAGCGTAAAGAGTGAGTTATTTGGAAGGGGGCAACCTCCCTAATATAAGAAATAATTTCTGTTCGTTTTAAGTATGTTGCACCTTACTTTCAGGTTAAAAAAAACCTGTTTTTATATCTAATTTCTGATTGTTTTTCTAACTAATGCCGGGAAACTAAGTTTTCCTCCATGGAAAATTCCCCTCTTCCACATAAAATTTGTCGAAGTAAAGCCTCTTCTAACGTAAAATACCCGTGACCAACCCATCTGGAGAACACCTCCAGGACAATTTTATCCTCGCTGTAAATCCTCTTGGAAAATTTCCTGTGGACGTTTTCAAATCTTTTTGGAAACCTTCTCCTTAGAAGTTTTCCCCATAAAATACCACCATCCCCAGTGTATTATTTTATCTTAAAATTCAAGTCATAGGTCTTCATTTAGAGGATAATCGTTTTTTGAACTGGCAGCCTCTCGATACAGAGGCGACTGCTCTACTACAAGGCTATGAGCTATACACAACAATTACGAATGCTGTATTGAACAATATGCAAATTTCACAACTTACAGCCCTTTCCCCAGGGCTTTATTGGGTCATCTTATCCCGAAAGGTATATTTATTGAACCAAATAGATATTCTCAAAAAAGTGGCTATCTCAACATCTGATGATCGAAAAACTTTGGGGGAGGGGGCTAGATGCCACCCGATCTTTTTGATCACTTGAAAAGGCACTGTAACTTTAATTTCCGTTCGAATGAGTCCCCTCTTGATGTTCTAGAATCATTGGTTCGATACGATCACCCCTGGGGAAAAACAAACAGATAAACACGCATCCGTAATCCACAAAGTACAAAATTCCTCATTTTTGTAGATCGAAGCTTGAAAGAACTACAGTAGGGTTTTCTGATACGCTGAATCCTATGTTGTGATTTTCATCAAGATTCCTTGACTTTTAGGGGGTGTTTCCCCTCTTTTTTTAAATAAGGCAAGTTTTCTCAGGCTCGTATCTTTTGATGGGTAAAAATAAACTTAATCTTATATGATATATTTTGAATATGTATAATAACCCGATTTTTTTTATGTATCTATTGATATAACAATTCTGTCTTTTTAGAGATTTTGTTATTATTGAACCGCGTTGCTTCTTATTACATTTTGTTAGAATGAACTGTTTTACAACGAATATATTCTCCGGATTTATCATACTTGCCCAAATGAAACCATTCTATGGTGCTTCGTACCATGGATTTGCGCCATCTCCCATTATTCCTAAAATGTTGCCATATTGTTGCCATATAATTGATTGCCTAAAAATTGTTGCCATATCTTTTTATGCTAGTCAAATGATATCTGAACTTACACGCTGCAAATGAAGTCGAAAATGTACTGAAATTGGAGCCGCAAATGAAACCAGTCCCCATAGTCAATCCATTCTATTGTGATACAATCTAGTAGCATCATGTGTCAAGTCATATACTATATAAATAATCGAAAAGAAATCTTCGAGCTTCACCTCCTTACTACTTACCTCCGCCTCATTTCCTTCTTCTGCTAGAGTTTCGCACTTGCTATTAGCGCTTTAAACCAAGATCGATATACGCACACCTGTGGTACATCACATTAAAGATTTAGTGCTTACTGAAACAATAATCAGAAATTATGAGGTAGAAAACATGGTGTATGTTTTTTTTTTTTTTTTTTTTTTTTTTTTTTTTTTTTTTTTTTTTTTTTTTTTTTTTTGTCTATTGTTGTGTGTAAATCCAAGTTTTAATTCGTATACCGCAAATGATATATGAAACTGCAAACGGAACAATACGCTATAAACAATCATTTCCACTATGGTAATGCCATTTTTCATAATATACAGGGTGTCCATAAAGTCTGTGGGCACTAAAAAAAATAAAACTTTACTTGTATTTGCTATATTTAATCTGTTAAAAGGATTTAAAAGAAGAAAATCTATATTTTCTAAGATTTTATTGAAATTTTATTTTAAGTTTCCGTGTGTCCTCCATTATTAGCAATGCAAAGCGTAATACGATTTTGTAGTTCACAGAAAACATTTGCCAATTGATTTATACTAATCTCTGAAATCACATTAGTTATTTTAACTTTCAAATCTTCTAATGAACTGGGTCTGGTTGCATACATAACTGTTTTCACATGCCCCCATAGAAAAAAATCTAGTGGATTTAAATCTGGCGAACAAGCAACTGCATCTTGTTGAAACTCTGTATCACCTTTTAAGTTTAATGGTACTTGTGTGATATAGCCCCGACCACTTAAGTTGTTCATCCATTGGCGCATTGTAGAACCGATTTTTTTCGTTAGCTTCTTTCAGATTATCATGAGACAAGACAAAGAGAAGGGGCAGAATAGATGAAAAATATATAATTTGGGCTATATATTTGCACATTAGGGGGGGGGGAGGGTAAAGTATTTGGACAGTGTGAAGTTGGAAAACAAGTCTTACTTCATAATATGAAGAATAATTGTACCTAACATTAGGCATGCAGACCCACTATACTTTACCCCCCTCCCCTCCCTAGTGTGCAAATATATAGCCCA
Source organism: Artemia sinica (assembly GCA_027921565.1). NCBI lineage: Eukaryota > Metazoa > Arthropoda > Branchiopoda > Anostraca > Artemiidae > Artemia > Artemia sinica. The sequence goes on along the minus strand of JAPEVW010000034.1, from coordinate 417,997 downwards.
AATTTGTTTCTAAAGTATTATATTTTTATTATATTTAGGTATTTTCCATTAGGATTGGAGCGTCAGAGAAACGGGTTCTACTTAGATGAAGAATATTAGATCGGGGCTATAAAGTAATTATGCAGCATATCTAAATAGCTGTCACTGTCAATAAGGCGGTCTGGTACTTGCCTAATATACAATAACCACTCGAGAAGTGAATTTTGGTGAATTTTAATGAAATAAAAGAAAATAAGATTAAAATTCAATACTCTAGTAACAAAAAATATGAAAACTACCACAAAGAATTATGGTACGAGGGCCGCCAAGAGCGCATTATATTAAATACGTAATCTAACCTAGGTACCTTTTTTGCCCCTCAACCCCAAAAAACTAAAGTTTCAATATTGTTCACGGAATGAGAAACCCCTGTTGCCAGCCAACGGAATTGTCTTGTTAAAGAAGTTGCTTGACTAGTTTTTCGCGTCACAAATTCATGAGTGGCTATTGTATATTAGACACGTACCCAAGAACTTCATATATGGCCATACAGATTTTTTCTCAAAGCACACCAATCATTAATTTTAAGAGAATCCCTTTCATGTTCAATGTTTTCATTTGGGTTTTCAGTTTGCCAAATTCGGCAATTATGCATGTTGACCTTGCCACTAATGTGAAATGTTGCATCATCAGAAAACAGTAAACTACTCACAAATGCTCCATCATCCAAAGTTTTATTGAACTGATGACAAAATTAGCCGTGCATAATAATCCTCTTCTAACAACTTTTGATGTTATTGAGTTTTGTAAGCTTTCAGGTTTAGTCAAAAATTTCCTGGTGGTGAATTATTCAAGAACTATAGGCTACTTAAAGCTAGGCACATGAAACTTTATACCATTTTTTAAAGATTATTTCTGTCGCAAATGCAAATGAAATTATACATTTATAAAGGACGTACAGACTTTATAGAAACCCTGTATATTATGTTGATAATTGAAAAATCCCTTCTATTCCCTTCTTCTGACAGTGGGCCTCGTAATATATTATTCATCTGTGTTGCATGAGTCTTTGAATTTCACACTTAATGAATTAACAAATCAAATGAGATTACTGAGAATAGTAACTAAGAAAAATAGAAAAAAAATAGACGCCATAGGTGTGTAAATTGTCGCGCTTTTTTTGAAGCGTTAATAGAACCTACGGAGAAGAGGAGAATGGAAGTGGGGATTATGTTGGAAGGGGTAATGATCATTCAGTCAATGATGACTTCGTTTACATTTGATTGTTGAAGTCGAAATGATGTATTTTTTTTGAAGGGGGAAGTAAAGATAAAACAATATAGATTTATGTTATCAAATTTTCCTGTTTTTTAGAAAGATTGTTCAGAACAATTTTGGACCAAAGACTCTGACGCCTCGGGGGGGGGGGGGGGGGGGGGTTCAACGCCATTTACACTTCTATAGTTATTCTTAGTTTCAGTAACATTGCAGGAGAATGTCTCTTTCACTCCTCCTTTAATGTTTCCAGTATATACTACTACTATAACTAACAATGCACTGCAGCACAGAGCCACCTGAGGCCAACATAAGTAGTATCCTATCAATTACTTTCAATTACACATGCAAATATACATTGAAATTGCTGTTGTTTTCAGGGGTACATGAAAGGATACAAGAAACGGGGCAAGATAATAGTGTATACAATATGACGGGTACATGAATTGCGCAAGAAAAACCCACATTTTTTAATTGTTTGATTGACGTGTTTGGGGAGATTACGTTCCTTGGCACCTTTTCAGAGCATGTACTTATGGATACCTTTCCAAGCAAGATGGTTAAACATGCTTTTACAATCGGAAATGTTTGATTAACATTTGCAAAAAGGGGTAATGGGATTTGCGAATTGGAGTGTAGGATTTGCGAATTTGATCCTATTAAGGGTTGTCTTGAAATAAAAATTTTGAACAAGAAATGACTGAAAAGTGTTTTGGAGGAGATGGGGTGATTGTGTACTGTATAATACACAAGTGATGTTTTGGACAGTGTTATCAATTTAAAATAGTTTAGAAATAAAAAAAATTAACAAGAAATGGCTGAAAGGTGTTTTGAGGGAGATGGGTTGCATGGAGGGTTGAGTTGCACGAGGGTTCAGTTAAAGGGGGTACAGTTACACGGGGGTTTAGTTAAATGGGGTCGAGTTGCACGAGGGTTCAGTAGCACGAGGGTTCAGTAGCACGGGGGTTCAGTTGTACGGGGTTTCGGTTATACAAGGGTTCAGTTACATAGGGGGGTTTAGTTGCACGGGGTTTAGTTAAATGGGGGTTGAGTTGCACGGGGGTTGAGTTGCACGAGGGTTCAGTTGCACGGGGGTTCAGTTACATGCGGATTCAGTTACACGGGGTTTAGTTAAATGTGGTTGAGTTGCATAGTCTCGTTGGAAAAAATTGGAGTTCATACTTAAACAGTTCTATTAAGAGCTATTGCTATGGAAATGGCTCATTTTTGAATCGAAACTATGCTTTTCTGACTGAAGATACACATTTGAATCAGAAAATGTGAAAATGTACACAATTGAAACAGAGAAGTGTGTTTTGACGATATTTTCTATAATTTCGTCTGAAAAATAGGAGTTCACGCTTAAAAGTTCTATTAAGAGCTATTTTTATGGAAATGGTTCATTTTTGAACCAAAATTACGCTTTTCTGACTGAAGATATACATCATAATCAGAGAATTGTGTATTGATAATATTTTATATAGTCTCGCTGGAAAAAATTGGAGTTCATACTTAAACAGTTCTATTAAGAGCTATTGCTATGGAAATGGCTCATTTTTGAATCGAAACTATGCTTTTCTGACTGAAGATACACATTTGAATCAGAAAATGTGAAAATGTACACAACTGAAACAGAGAAGTGTGTTTTGACCGTATTTTCTATAATTTCGTCTGAAAAATAGGAGTTCACACTTAAAAAGTTCTATTAAGAGCTATTTTTATGAAAATGGTTTATTTAAGAGTTGGAATATTTCAGTAGTGTTTTGTTGTGCTTTACCTTGTCACAGTTACATTCTCTTAATTTTTCAAAGTTCATTTTGAATTTCTTTCGCGAAACGCAAGAATTGGAATATTTCAGTAGTGTCTTGTCGTGGTTTACCTTGTCACAGCTACAATCTCATGATTTTTCAAAGTTCATTTTGGATTTCTTTCGTTGAAATGCAAGAGTTGGAATATTTCAGTAGTGTTTTGTTGTGCTTTACCTTGTCACAGTTACATTCTGTTGATTTTCATAGTTCATTTTGAATTTCTTTCATTGAAATGCAAGAATTGGAATATTTCAGTAGTGTCTTGTCGTGGTTTACCTTGTCACAGCTACATTCTCATGATTTTTCAAAGTTCATTTTGGATTTCTTTCGTTGAAATGCAAGAGTTGGAATATTTCAGTAGTGACTTGTTGTGCTTTACCTTGTCACAGTTACATTCTCTTGATTTTTCGAAGTTCATTTTGAATTTCTGTCGTGAAATGCAAGAGTTGGAATATTTCAGTAATGTTTTGTTGTGCTTTACCTTGTCACAGTTACATTCTGTTGATTTTCAATAGTTCATTTTGAATTTCTTTCATTGAAATGCAAGAGTTGGAATATTTCAGTAGTGTTTTGTTGTGCTTTACCTTGTCACAGTTACATTCTCTTAATTTTTCAAAGTTCATTTTGAATTTCTTTCGTTGAAATGCAAGAGTTGGAATATTTCAGTAGTGACTTGTTGTGCTTTACCTTGTCACAGTTACATTCTCTTGATTTTTCGAAATTCATTTTGAATTTCTGTCGTGAAATGCAAGAGTTGGAATATTTCAGTAGTGTTTTGTTGTGCTTTACCTTATCACAGTTACATTCTGTTGATTTTCATAGTTCATTTTGAATTTCTTTCATTGAAATGCAAGAGTTTGAGTATTTCAGTAGTGTTTTGTTTTGCTTTACCTTGTCACAGTTACATTCTGTTTACTTTCATAGTTCATTTTGAATTTCTTTCATTGAAATGCAAGAGTTGGAATATTTCAGTAGTGTTTTGTTGTGCTTTACCTTGTCACAGTTACATTCTCTTAATTTTTCAAAGTTCATTTTGAATTTCTTTCGCGAAATGCAAGAATTGGAATATTTCAGTAGTGTCTTGTCGTGGTTTACCTTGTCACAGCTACATTCTCATGATTTTTCAAAGTTCTTTATGGATTTCTTTCGTTGAAATGCAAGAGTTGGAATATTTCAGTAGTGACTTGTTGTGCTTTACCTTGTCACAGTTACATTCTCTTGATTTTTTGAAGTTCATTTTGAATTTCTGTCGTGAAATGCAAGAGTTGGAATATTTCAGTAGTGTTTTGTTGTGCTTTACCTTGTCACAGTTACATTCTGTTGATTTTCATAGTTCATTTTGAATTTCTTTCATTGAAATGCAAGAATTGGAATATTTCAGTAGTGTCTTGTCGTGGTTTACCTTGTCACAGCTACATTCTCATGATTTTTAAAAGTTCATTTTGGATTTCTTTCGTTGAAATGCAAGAGTTGGAATATTTCAGTAGTGACTTGTTGTGCTTTACCTTGTCACAGTTACATTCTCTTGATTTTTCGAAGTTCATTTTGAATTTCTGTCGTGAAATGCAAGAGTTGGAATATTTCAGTAGTGTTTTGTTGTGCTTACCTTGTCACAGTTACATTCTGTTGATTTTCATAGTTCAATTTGAATTTCTTTCATTGACATGCAAGAGTTGGAATATTTCAGTAGTGTTTTCTTGTGCTTTACCTTGTCACAATTACATTCTCTTGATTTTTCAAAGTTCATTTTTGGATTTCTTTCGTTGAAATGCAAGAGTTGGAATATTTCAGTAAGTTCATTTTGGATTTCTTTCGTTGAAATACTAGAGTTGGAATATTTCAGTAGTGTTTTGTTGTGCTTTACCTTGTCACAGTTACATTCTCTTGATTTTTCAAAGTTCATTTTGAATTTCTTTCGTGAAATGCAAGAGTTGGAATATTTCAGTAGTGTCTTGTTGTGCTTTACCTTGTCACTGTTACATTCTCTTGATTTTTCAAAGTTCATTTTGGATTTCTTTCGTTGAAATGCAAGAGTTGGAATATTTCAGTAGTGTTTTGTTGTGCTTTACCTTGTCACAGTTACATTCTCTTGATTTTTCAAAGTTCATTTTGAATTTCTTTCGTGAAATTCAAGAGTTGGAATATTTCAGTAGTGTTTTGTTGTGGTTTACCTTGTCACAGTTACATTCTCTTGATTTTTCAAAGCTGATTTTTGGATTTCTATCGTTGAAATGCAAGAGTTGGAATATTTCAGTAGTGTTTTGTTATGGTTTACCTTGTCACAGTTAGTTTTCTAGATTTTCGTGGGTGTTAGGTTCCTGGGGCTTATTATTTGAGAAGTTAACTTTAGTATTTCATGGTTTGACTTGCCTGAAATCATGAATTAGAATATTTAATTGGCTAAGTCCAGTTATGGATCGAAAAATAAACTATTTCTGTAAAATCTGAGCTAATAAGGGTGTTTGACCTTAAACTCTAGTTTTTTGTAAGAAAATTATGGAAAATACAATTCTCTGGTTCAAGTGTGAAACTTAAGTCTATTTTTGGTTCGAAAAATAAAACTATTTCCATAAAATCTAAGCTAATAAGGGTTTTTGTCCGTAAACTCTAGTTTTTTGTAAGAAAATTATGGAAAATACAATTCTCAGGTTCAAATGTGAAACTTAGGTCCATTTTGGATCGAAAAATAAAAGTATTCCCGTAAAATCTAAGTTAATAAGGGTTTTTGACCGTAAACTCTAGTTTTTTGTAAGAAAATTATGAAAAATACAATTCGTTGACTCATAGGTGAAACTTAAGTCCAGTTATGGATCGAAAAATAAACTATTTCTATAAAATCTGAGCTAATAAGGGTTTTTTGACCGTAAACTCTAGTTTTTTGTAAGAAAATTATGGAAAATACAATTCTCTGGTTCAAATGTGAAACTTAAGTCTATTTTTGAATCGAAAAATAAAACTATTTCCGTAAAATCTGAGCTAATAAGAGTTTTTGATCGTAAACTCCAGTTTCTTGTAACAAAATTATGGAAAATACAATTCTCTGGTTCAAATGTGAAACTTAAGTCCAGTTATGGATCGAAAAATAAACTATTTCTGTAAAATCTGAGCTAATAAGGGTTTTTGACCGTAAACTAGTTTTTTTTTTGTAAGAAAATTATGGAAAATACAATTCTCTGGTTCAAATGTGAAACTTAAGTCTATTTTTGGATCGAAAAATAAAACTATTTCCGTAAAATCTGAGCTAATAAGGGTTTTTGACCGTAAACTATAGTTTCCTGCATGAAAATTATGGAAAATACAATTATCTAGTTCAAGTGTGAAACTTAAGTCCAGTTTTGGATACTCATAATGATGAGGACTGATGGTTCTAATTCAATATTTTTTTTCATAAAAACAAATTATTTTTTTTAAATGTTCGAAATTACTCAACTTTATTTTTTTTTGTACGTATCTTAAAATGACAAAATATGCTTACGGCTCTAACAATTGTGCTCTATGATTGGTCAGAGACACGATGTGGCTTTCCCACTGGTATTCTATGTCCGGTTATCGACACTACCTAGTTTATTGCATGTATTAAATCAGTATTTTTTACGCAGTGGAACGATAAACACATAAGCCATATCTTAAAAAAAGTGAAGATGGAGCATTTTAATAAAGTGTGTTCACATAATAAGGTTATTGTAGCATTGAATGCCGACAAGGAGAAGTATTTGAACTATGAAACAAGTACAAGTGGTAGCACTATTGGAAATGTATGCATGCATTGTCATGACAGTAAGGAATTGAATTTCTTTGGAATACCGAAAAAATTCAACTCTTATGTTGGTGGTTATGCGAGATTGAGATCTCCAGAGATGATTGTACTCAAAGAGAATGCCAACATAAGAATAATCGTTGATGATAGAGGACAACTCCTTGCTACTGTTGCATGTAACACATTACCTACTGATACATCCAATCGTCAGCTTTCGGGTATTAGCATTCAACGGAAGGTCAATAAAAGAAAGGCCTACTCTTCTACTAATATCGTAAACCATATCTTGTCTACGTGCCGAAACTGTTACCTGTGTAAAAATAATGTGATAATAGACAGTGAAATTGCCAGAAAAATAAAAAGGGTATTGTCAGAAAATATCACTATGGAATATAAACATGAATCGATGAAAAACAAAGCACCAGCAAACGTTACTGCCATCGATCAAACAGTCAATGAACCAAAAAAGACGAAAAGCATATTGAGCCTGTTGATGAGACACCAGTAAAAATTGTGTATGACTCAAAATGGAATAATGATTATTCTACTGATTACGAACTAAGAGAAGACAATAGCTACAATATCAAGAGAGAACATGGTGAACTATTTTATGGAACAGATTCAAAATGTCCAAAGTTAATCATTGATATTAATAATGTATCATAATATATTTTTGTATTAATATTCTACATAGCATTATTTCATTAAAAATATTACACTGTTATGTGTTCATTATTTTTAGAGTAAGCTAAGCTAGCATATCAAACGTTTAGAATCTCTATTAAAACATTGGAGATGTAAGAAAAGGAATTTGCATACATCTATTGCCAGACACATGGGATAACATTGACAAAATCCAGGTATCAGAATGAAGAAATTCTTTATCAACATCCATTGTTGGATATGTCATTATGTCATGATGAAAAAATTGTAAGTAAATAAGTAACAAACTCTTTCTTGAATTCACCTCTTGGATACACAATACAGAAATTTTATTCAGGAAATTATGAAAAAAAATTGAACAAATTCTTTATTAACATTCATTATCGATTGAAGTCGCTTCCTAGACAGACAACACAGCAATTTCACAAAATCTAAGTATAAGAGTGATACAATTCTATATCAACATCCATTTCTCGGATACATAGGAAAAAGTTGACAAAATCTAAGTATTAGAGTGAATAAATTTTATTTATCAACATCTTTTGTCAGATACATCGAATAAAATTGACAGAATCTAAGTGTCAGAGTGAATAATTTTTTTTTTATCAACATCCTTTGTCAGATACATCAAATAAAATTGACAAAATCTAAATTTCAGAATGAATAAATGCTTTAACAACATCCTTTATCGGATATGTCGGATAAAATTGACAAAATCTAAGTATCTGGCGTATCTGATGAAATAATTTAGGTCGTATGATCAATTTAATTTTTTTTAATGCAGTAGTTTTTCCGTAAGGACACTCGATAACCTAAAAGTGTTTGATTCAAACTTTTACCTTGAGCATCGATATTGTTAGCAGAATTTCAAAAGGATCGTTTGTGAGTGCTGGCGTATCTGATGAAATAATTTAGGTCGTATGATCAATTTAATTTTTTTTAATGTAGTAGTTTTTCCGTAAGGACACTCGATAACCTAAAAGTGTTTGATTCAAACTTTTACCTTGAGCATCGATATTGTTAGCAGAATTTCAAAAGGATCGTTTATGAGTGCTGGCGTATCTGATGAAATAATTTAGGTCGTATGATAAATTTGATTTATTATTTTTTTTTAATGCAGTAGTTTTTTAGTAAGGACACTCGAGACAACACGCACACAGAGAGAACACACACACAGATACGAAACACACATAGAGACGACACATCCACAGAGATGACACACGCATTGAGATGCACGTAACCCCGTCTAATTTTTTTTTTCATAATTTCCTGAATTAAATTCTGTGTGTGTGTCATCTCAATAGAGATTCTAAACGTTTGATATGCTAGCTTAGCTTACTCAAAAAATAATGAACACATAACAATGTAATATTTTTAATGAAATAATGCTATGTAGAATATTAATACAAAAATATATTATGATACATTATTAATATCAATGATTAACTTTGGACATTTTGAATCTGTTCCATAAAATAATTCACCATGTTCTCTCTTGATATTGTAGCTATTGTCTTCTCTTAGTTCGTAATCAGTAGAATAATCATTATTCCATTTTGAGTCATACACAATTTTTACTGGTGTCTCATCAACAGGCTCAATAAGCTTTTCGTCTTTGGTATTATTTGGTTCATTGACTGTTTGATCAATGGCAGTAACGTTTGATGGTGCTTTGTTTTTCATCGATTCATGTTTATATTCCATAGTGATATTTTCTGACAATGCCCTTTTTATTTTTCTGGCAATTTCACTGTCTATTATCACATTATTTTTACACAGGTAACAGTTTCGGCACGTAGACAAGATATGGTTTACGATATTAGTAGAAAAGTAGGCCTTTCTTTTATTGACCTTCCGTTGAATGCTAATACCCGAAAGCTGACGATTGGATGTATCAGTAGGTAATGTGTTACCTGCAACAGTAGCAAGGAGTTGTCCTCTATCATCAACGATTATTTTTATGTTGGCATTCTCTTTGAGTACAATCATCTCTGGAGATCTCAATCTCGCATAACCACCAACATAAGAGTTGAATTTTTTTCGGTATTCCAAAGAAATTTAATTCCTTACTGTCATGACAATGCATGCATACATTTCCAATAGTGCTACCACTTGTACTTGTTTCATAGTTCAAATACTTCTCCTTGTCGGCATTCAATGCTACAATAACCTTATTATGTGAACACACTTTATTAAAATGCTCCATCTTCACTTTTTTAAGATATGGCTTATGTGTTTATCGTTCCACTGCTAAAAAAAAATACTGATTTAATACATGCAATAGACTAGGTAGTGTCGATCACCGGACATAGAATACCAGTGGGAAAGCCACATCGTGTCTCTGACCAATCATAGAGCACAATTGTTAGAGCCGTAAGCATATTTTGTCATTTTAAGATACGTAAAAAAAATAAATAAATAAAGTAGAGTAATTTCGAAGTTTTAAGAAAAATACTTTGTTTTTATGAAAAAAATATTGAATTAGAACCATCAGTCCTCATCATTATGAGTATCCAAAACTGGACTTAAGGCTCACATTTGAACTAGATAATTGTATTTTCCATAATTTTCATGCAAGAAACTATAGTTTACGGCCAAAAACCCCCTATTAGCTCAGATTTTACGGAAATAGTTTTATTTTTCGATCCAAAAATAGACTTAAGTTTCACATTTGAACCAGAGAATTGTATTTTCCATAATTTTCTTACAAAAAAAAAACTAGTTTACGGTCAAAAACCCTTATTAGCTCAGATTTTACAGAAATAGTTTATTTTTCGATCCATAATGGACTTAAGTTTCACATTTGAACCAGAGAATTGTATTTTCCATAATTTTCTTACAAGAAACTAGAGTTTACGATCAAAAACTCTTATTAGCTCAGATTTTACGGAAATAGTTTTATTTTTCTATCCAAAAATAGACTTAAGTTTCACATTTGAACCAGAGAATTGTATTTTCCATAATCTTCTTACAAAAAACTAGAGTTTACGGTCAAAAAACCCTTATTAGCTCAGATTTTATAGAAATAGTTTATTTTTCGATCCATAACTCGACTTAATTTTCACCTATGAGCCAACGAATTGTATTTTTCATAATTTTCTTACAAAAAACTAGAGTTTACGGTCAAAAACCCTTATTAGCTTAGATTTTACGGGAATACTTTTATTTTTCGATCCAAAATGGACTTAAGTTTCACATTTGAACCAGAGAATTGTATTTTCCATAATTTTGTTACAAGAAACTGGAGTTTACGATCAAAAACTCTTATTAGCTCAGATTTTACGGAAATAGTTTTATTTTTCGATTCAAAAATAGACTTAAGTTTCACATTTGAACCAGAGAATTGTATTTGTTTCACCTATGAGCAACGTTTCACCTATGAGCCAACGAATTGTATTTTTCATAATTTTCTTACAAAAAACTAGAGTTAAGGACAAAAACCCTTATTAGCTTAGATTTTATGGAAATAGTTTTATTTTTCGAACCAAAAATAGACTTAAGTTTCACACTTGAACCAGAGAATTGTATTTTCCATAATTTTCTTACAAAAACCTATAGTTTACGGTCAAAAACCCTTATTAGCTCAGATTTTACAGAAATAGTTTATTTTTCGATCCATAACTGGACTTAGCCAATTAAATATTCTAATTCATGATTTCAGGCAAGTCAAACCATGAAATACTAAAGTTAACTTCTCAAATAATAAGCCCCAGGAAGCTAACACCCACGAAAATCTAGAAAACTAACTGTGACAAGGTAAACCATAACAAAACACTACTGAAATATTCCAACTCTTGCATTTCAACGAAAGAAATCCAAAAATCAGCTTTGAAAAATCAAGAGAAAGTAACTGTGACAAGGTAAACCACGACAAAACACTACTGAAATATTCTAACTCTTGTATTTCAACGAAAGAAATTCAAAATGAACTTTGAAAAATCAAGAGAATGTAACTGTGACAAGGTAAAGCACAACAAAACACTACTGAAATATTCCAACTCTTGCATTTCAACGAAAGAAATCCAAAATGAACTTTGAAAAATCAAGAGAATGTAACTGTGACAAGGTAAAGCACAACAGAACACTACTGAAATATTCCAACTCTTGTATTTCAACGAAAGAAATCCAAAATGAACTTTGAAAAATCAAGAGAATGTAACAGTGACAAGGTAAAGCACAACAATACACTACTGAAATATTCCAACTCTTGCATTTCGACGAAAAAAATCCAAAAATGAAATTTGAAAAATCAAGAGAATGTAACTGTGACAAGGTAAAGCACAACAAAACACTACTGAAATATTCCAACTCTTGCATTTCAATGAAAGAAATTCAAAATGAACTATGAAAATCAGCAGAATGTAACTGTGACAAGGTAAAGCACAACAAAACACTACTGAAATATTCCAACTCTTGCATTTCACGACAGAAATTCAAAATGAACTTCGAAAAATCAAGAGAATGTAACTGTGGCAAGGTAAAGCACAACAAAACACTACTGAAATATTCCAACTCTTGCATTTCAATGAAAGAAATTCAAAATGAACTATGAAAATCAACAGAATGTAACTGTGACAAGGTAAAGCACAACAAAACACTACTGAAATATTCAACTCTTGCATTTCAATGAAAGAAATTCAAAATGAACTATGAAAATCAACAGAATGTAACTGTGACAAGGTAAAGCACAACAAAACACTACTGAAATATTCCAACTCTTGCATTTCACGACAGAAATTCAAAATGAATTTCGAAAAATCAAGAGAATGTAACTGTGACAAGATAAAGCACAACAAGTCACTACTGAAATATTCCAACTCTTGCATTTCGACGAAAAAAATCCAAAAATGAAATTTGAAAAATCATGAGAATGTAGCTGTGACAAGGTAAACCATGACAAGACACTACTGAAATATTCCAATTCTTGCATTTCACGAAAGAAATTCAAAATGAACTTTGAAAAATTAAGAGAATGTAACTGTGACAAGGTAAAGCACAACAAAACACTACTGAAATATTCCAACTCTTGCATTTCAACGAAAGAAATCCAAAATGAACTTTGAAAAATCATGAGAATGTAGCTGTGACAAGGTAAACCACGACAAGACACTACTGAAATATTCCAATTCTTGCATTTCAATGAAAGAAATTCAAAATGATCTATGAAAATCAACAGAATGTAACTGTGACAAGGTAAAGCACAACAAAACACTACTGAAATATTCCAGCTCTTGCATTTCACGACAGAAATTCAAAATGAACTTCGAAAAATCAAGAGAATGTAACTGTGACAAGGTAAAGCACAACAAGTCACTACTGAAATATTCCAACTCTTGCATTTCAACGAAAGAAATCCAAATGAACTTTGAAAAATCATGAGAATGTAGCTGTGACAAGGTAAACCACGACAAGACACTACTGAAATATTCCAATTCTTGCATTTCAATGAAAGAAATTCAAAATGATCTATGAAAATCAACAGAATGTAACTGTGACAAGGTAAAGCACAACAAAACACTACTGAAATATTCCAACTCTTGCATTTCACGACAGAAATTCAAAATGAACTTCGAAAATCAAGAGAATGTAACTGTGACAAGGTAAAGCACAACAAGTCACTACTGAAATATTCCAACTCTTGCATTTCAACGAAAGAAATCCAAAATGAACTTTGAAAAATCATGAGAATGTAGCTGTGACAAGGTAAACCACGACAAGACACTACTGAAATATTCCAATTCTTGCATTTCAATGAAAGAAATTCAAAATGATCTATGAAAATCAACAGAATGTAACTGTGACAAGGTAAAGCACAACAAAACACTACTGAAATATTCCAGCTCTTGCATTTCACGACAGAAATTCAAAATGAACTTCGAAAAATCAAGAGAATGTAACTGTGACAAGGTAAAGCACAACAAGTCACTACTGAAATATTCCAACTCTTGCATTTCAACGAAAGAAATCCAAAATGAACTTTGAAAAATCATGAGAATGTAGCTGTGACAAGGTAAACCACGACAAGACACTACTGAAATATTCCAATTCTTGCATTTCGCGAAAGAAATTCAAAATGAACTTTGAAAAATTAAGAGAATGTAACTGTGACAAGGTAAAGCACAACAAAACACTACTGAAATATTCCAACTCTTGCATTTCAATGAAAGAAATTCAAAATGAACTATGAAAATCAACAGAATGTAACTGTGACAAGGTAAAGCACAACAAAACACTACTGAAATATTCAAACTCTTGCATTTCAATGAAAGAAATTCAAAATGAACTATGAAAATCAACAGAATGTAACTGTGACAAGGTAAAGCACAACAAAACACTACTGAAATATTCCAACTCTTGCATTTCACGACAGAAATTCAAAATGAATTTCGAAAAATCAAGAGAATGTAACTGTGACAAGGTAAAGCACAACAAGTCACTACTGAAATATTCCAACTCTTGGATTTCACGACAGAAATTCAAAATGAACTTTGAAAAATCATGAGAATGTAGCTGTGACAAGGTAAACCATGACAAGACACTACTGAAATATTCCAATTCTTGCATTTCACGAAAGAAATTCAAAATGAACTTTGAAAAATTAAGAGAATGTAACTGTGACAAGGTAAAGCACAACAAAACACAACTGAAATATTCCAACTCTTGCATTTCAATGAAAGAAATTCAAAATGAACTATGAAAATCAACAGAATGTAACTGTGACAAGGTAAAGCACAACAAGTCACTACTGAAATATTCCAACTCTTGCATTTCAACGAAAGAAATCCAAAATGAACTTTGAAAAATCATGAGAATGTAGCTGTGACAAGGTAAACCACGACAAGACACTACTGAAATATTCCAATTCTTGCATTTCAATGAAAGAAATTCAAAATGAACTATGAAAATCAACAGAATGTAACTGTGACAAGGTAAAGCACAACAAAACACTACTGGAATATTCCAACTCTTGCATTTCACGACGGAAATTCAAAATGAACTTCGAAAAATCAAGAGAATGTAACTGTGACAAGGTAAAGCACAACAAGTCACTACTGAAATATTCCAACTCTTGCATTTCAACGAAAGAAATCCAAAATGAACTTTGAAAATCATGAGAATGTAGCTGTGACAAGGTAAAGCACAACAAAACACTACTGAAATATTCCAACTCTTGCATTTCACGAAAGAAATTCAAAATGAACTTTGAAAAATCAAGAGAATGTAACTGTGACAAGGTAAAGCACAACAAAACACTACTGAAATATTCCAACTCTTAAATGAACCATTTCCATAAAAATAGCTCTTAATAGAACTTTTTAAGTTTGAACTCCTATTTTTCAGACGAAATTATAGAAAATATCGTCAAAACACACTTCTCTGTTTCAATTGTGTACATTTTCACATTTTCTGATTCAAATGTGTATCTTCAGTCAGAAAAGCGTAGTTTCGATTCAAAAATGAGCCATTTCCATAGCAATAGCTCTTAATAGAACTGTTTAAGTATGAACTCCAATTTTTTCCAGCGAGACTATATAAAATACTATCAATACACAATTCTCTGATTATAATGTATATCTTCAGTCAGAAAAGCGTAGTTTTGGTTCTTAAATGAACCATTTCCATAAAAATAGCTCTTAATAGAACTTTTTAAGCGTGAACTCCTATTTTTCAGACGAAATTATAGAAAATATCGTCAAAACACACTTCTCTGTTTCAATTGTGTACATTTTCACATTTTCTGATTCAAATGTGTATCTTCAGTCAGAAAAGCATAGTTTCGATTCAAAAATGAGCCATTTCCATAGCAATAGCTCTTAATAGAACTGTTTAAGTATGAACTCCAATTTTTTCCAACGAGACTATGCAACTCAACCACATTTAACTAAACCCCGTGTAACTGAATCCGCATGTAACTGAACCCCCGTGCAACTGAACCCTCGTGCAACTCAACCCCCGTGCAACTCAACCCCCATTTAACTAAACCCCCGTGCAACTGGGCCCCCCATGTAACTGAACCCTTGTATAACCGAAACCCCGTACAACTGAACCCCCGTGCTACTGAACCCTCGTGCCACTGAACCCCCGTGCAACTCGACCCCATTTAACTAAACCCCCGTGTAACTGTACCCCCTTTAACTGAACCCTCGTGCAACTCAACCCTCCATGCAACCCATCTCCCTCAAAACACTTTTCAGCCATTTCTTGTTATTTTTTTTTTTATTTCTAAACTATTTTAAATTGACAACACTGTCCAAAACATCACTTGTGTATTATACAGTACACAATCACCCCATCTCCTCCAAAACACTTCAGTCATTTCTTGTTAAAAATTTTTATTTCAAGACAATCCTTAATAGGATCAAATTCGCAAATCCTACACTCCAATTCGCAAATCCCATTACCCCTTTTTGCAAATGTTAATCAAACATTTCCGATTGTAAAAGCATGTTTAACCATCTTGATTGGAAAGGTATCCATAAGTACATGCTCTGAAAAGGTGCCAAGGAACGTAATCTCCAAAAACACGTCAATCAAACAATTTAAAAATGTGGGTTTTTCTTGCGCAATTCATGTACCCGTCATATTGTATACACTATTATCTTGCCCCGTTTCTTGTATCCTTTCATGTACCCCTGAAAACAACAGCAATTTCAATGTATATTTGCATGTGTAATTGAAAGTAGTTGATAGGATACTACTAACGTATCTACACACGCTCCTCCTTCATCCCAATCTATTCAAAGCCTCCCCCTTTATACCCTTCCAAAAAGTTTCCATTTCCCTCAAATCTTTCCTTGCGACATCTTCCCAGCCCATTCGGCGATGACCTGGTTTTCGTTTGGCCATATATAGTTATTTCGTTAGGCCATATATAGGCCGACAAGGATGATCTTTGGCAATTTGTCATTCTTCATTTGCAGAACGTGTCCTAGCCATCTCAACCTTTCTCTAATTATATTCCCTAGATTGCGGGATCGGACGTTTTTTTGTAGTGAGACGGATATCTAAAACAATCTGTTGGCAGTTTCTCTGAAAACGTCGAGCAAATCCGCTTTCGTCTTTTGGAGCGCCCATGCTTCAGAACCATACTTTACCACTGTCTTTACTGTACCTTCCACTGTTCTAATCTTGGTTGGGTGACTTATCTCCTTATTCTTACAAACCTTTTCCAATTGTGAAAAACACCCTGGGCCTTGGCTGTTTTACTTTTAACATCTTTGCTGCGCCCTCTAGCATCACCTCTTCACCTTCTATTATTCCTAGTATTAGTGACTTAGGCTTATTACCATTAATTTTTAAAGTTATTCTTGAACCCTGAGCTCTTAAAACCTCCAAAAATCCATTCATTTTGCAAACGTTTCAGCAGCATAATCTAAGTTCAGGATGGTTTTACCTCCCTAATTGATTCCGTGTCCTCCCATTGCCTCTTCTCTGCTCCTTAGAACAAAGTCCATCAAAATTATCTATATAAACCCCTAGGCTATATACAAAACTAACGATTAAAAGCGATTAAGTTCCTACTTTATGATATACAACAATTTTCAGTTAACCACATTTTCATCTTGCTTTTCCTTTTCATTCAAGTTTTTAAGTCATTTTTGATAATATAGGTTCTTTTGATATTTTATGAAACACCTTTATCAGAATAAGAAAAATCACGCTATTCACAGTGGCAGGATCTGCCAGGATTACTGCATTTGGTGAATATTATAAATCTACAAAAATTTTTGCCATCCCATGGAAAAAACCTTTTCTCTAGCGTTTATAAATTTGAATTTCAAATGTTGATAGTGTTATTTTTCAAATTTGTTCGCTGTGTTTCGTGTAAAACCTAAATAAACATTAAAAATGGATTTAGAAACGTGGATATAATTAAACAAGGGCAATACCTGGGAGTAAATTGTGACGCACAAGGTCGTATCCAGGGGAGGGGGATTTGCCTGGTTTGACATCCCCCCCCCGGAATTTCTTTCCAATTCGTAAAAACTTAACAAAATGGATATGAATAAATTTTTGATGCGTTTTTTAAGTTTTTGTAAAACACCCTCCGCCCCGACAAAATCCTGGTTACGCCCTTGGTCATGGAAGAAAATCTGGTACTTATGTGTTATAGTGACCAAACTTTGTTCTTGATCTGTAATGAAACCGGTTTTCTGTGTCCACTATAATAAGTTTAGCCTGAGCGAGATAAAATACTCTGCAGGTATATTTTAATTAAATATTCAATATATAGAGATGCTTAGGTTAGGTATTTAATATAATATGTTCTTGGTGGCCTTCTTTTCATAATTTTCTGTTGTATTTTTCATAATTTTCTTATGTTTTCATTATATTTTGGTGTATTTCATTATGATAAACCTCATTTCAGTTCTTGGTTGTGGTAAGCTATAAGACGTAAGTACTGGAAATCTTTGTGTGGGAGGGTGGATGTTTAGGGGAAGAGAGGAAGATTATCAACGTGTATTTGTGCGACCCAGTTCTTGCGGGGAGTTCGTTCAGTGTCAAATTTAGACTATGAGTTATTTACATAGGCGAGGGGATGCAGCGCTTAAGGACTGGGCACACGTAGCTGATTTCGGGAACTGATTTCCAAATCAGCGCCGATTTTAAAAGAAATCGGCGTCGATTTGAGCTTGAAAAATTTTCTAGTTTTCGGCGCCAATTTACAAAATCAGCGCTGATTTTCATCATGATCATCACAAAAAATAGGGGTACAAATTAATAGTCAGCCAGAGGTATCTGTGGTGAAAAACCCACTAGTGAGCTGAGAACTAAGCTGAGATCAATCAAGCAGCTATTAATAAACTCCAGTTGACTATTTGTGTCCATGATTTTTTGTTTTGAAAATTTTGCGCAATACATTTTTCTTTCAACAAATTTTTCTTACTGATATCTTTGTCCACTGATGCTGAAATCGGTTCCCGAAATCAGCTACGTGTGCCTAGCCCTTTGCTGTCAATAATTTGCTATAAGTTTTCAATTACAGTCATTGCTGCTGCCAATATGTCGATCCAAACTTTAAATACGTTTTCACGATTACCCGTCGTGGATTTGCCGACAAACGCTGACTGAGCCTTGCAACATGTTTCGCACGAAAATCCCTTTGTTTACATTACTATTAACGGACGGAAAATCTCATCAATCGAAACATCAGTCGTCTAGGGAGATCCTTAGAATGAAGTGTAATTCAATGTTTGTAGGATTAAACGGTAAAATAGACCCAGGGGATGTGTTTTGCTTTGTTACCTTTCCCTGTTCAGCCTCGTCTTCAAGAAAAGAAAAAAACACTCAGGTAGGCAGAGTTTTAAATAATTAGCGAGTTACATGGACATGCATTAACATCCCGCATTGGTAAAATGGCAGAATATGGGCATTAGAGAAAATGGCCTAGGGGATTAATACTTAGGAATTCTAAGTCCAAATTAAGGTCATTAACACCGTTGGAGAGGGACCCTTCTGAAAGAAACAAAAAAGCACCTTTGAAGGTGATATCTGAACTTAATAGTTTTAGATTCTAACTTTACTCCTACTAGTAACAACTCACCACTGCACCAAGCTACCGGAGGCCAAACAGATTCCTACGCTCTCCCTCCATCCCAATATACTCAATGCCTCCCTATAACCGCTTTTGTGATAATTCGCCCTCCATCTCTAATAGTCCCAAATATAGCCTTAGGTTATATACGAAACCGAGGCCAAGAGTGGTGGAGTTCGTGGAGTTCTTGATTTAATTATTCAGTGATATTTGATCTAACAAAAAATCGGTAGCCTACTTCTATGTTAAACGCACTCAGTGCTAGTATAGTTTACTATGCTATAGTCATGCTAGTATAATAGTTTAGAAACAAATTTGGGCTATATATTTGCACATTAGGGGGGAGGGGTAAGGCATAGCAAATATTAAATACGTAACCTAACCTAGGTACCCTTTCTCCCCCTAAACCCCAAAAAACAACAGTTTAAATATCGTCAACGCATCGAAAACCACTCTAAGCATTCATTGCTGTATAGCAGTGTCTTGAATTAACCCATACAAAACGGGTTTTCTGTCGTGTCTCCAGAAGGGTACTCCTGTATTAAACGCACTCTTTTATATACTGCTAGTTTGATTAATGCTAATGAAATTAAATAAAATAGGATGAATATATAATAGTTTAGAAACAAATTTGGACTATATATTTGCACATTAGGGGGGGGGGGTGTAAAGCATAGTATATATTACGTAACCTAACCTATCTATGTACCTTTTCCCCCCATAAACCCCAAAAAACAGCAGTTTATATATCGTATACACAATGAAAACCGCGCTATACATTGTATTACCCTATAGCGATGTCTTAAATTAACCGGTCAAAACCAGTTTTTTGTGACTGGTTTCATTTTTCATTGCAGTATATAAGAGATTGCGTTTAATACAGGAGTACCCAAATTTGTAATGAAAAAAGAAAAAAATTCGTTAAAAATTATTATAGGATAGGCGAAATGTCTCAGGATTGGGGTGATTTGGAAGTTTTATTATCTTTATTTATATAAATTTTATCTCTGGGACGTACATTTTATTAGCTCAAATTAATTTTTCGGTATTTAGAAGCTTTGTTTCCGAATTGGATCTAACTGACTAAGTTAAGTGTCCCCAACTATATGCAATAAGTTCAATCTCTGTATTATTGTTTGTTATGATTCAGATTAACAGAACTACTTTTATCCCAGATAAGTTTTTTCAGAATGTTTTGGAAAAATCCCCCCCCCCAAATCTGGTGTCTGGCTGATTCACCCCCCACCCGCCGCTGATATTTCCCCAACAGACAATTATCCGCAGGTAATTTGCCCAACTTGTAAATTGCGCAGCCAAATCAAAGCTAAGATAAATAAAACGAATGAAGAAAAGAAAGGATTTTGGAATAGTCTACCTGTATTCCAAAATTTATGTAGAATATATGGTATAGAATATCCTATTGTATTTATTTTTTATTTTTTTTTTGCCGCGTGTTTGGGGTTGACTTTCTGGGCGCGCTCTGATAAATATCTAGAGCCCCTAGTTGTGGAACAAACTATTTGTATGAGAAATGAGTCTTGTCTAATTCAAAAATGCTTTAAGTCACTCATTGATTTACTGCGCTACTCGATCACAAAGGTCATTCCATTGCCCCTATAGCAGCCTGGATTGAACCCTGGACCGCGTATCTCTTGTTAAGTTCAATCCATGGGTCAATCAATGGAAACTTTTACTGTTGATCCTTTCTCAGTTTTAGAAATCCGAGGGACATGCCCACCTGAAATGGCATTTCAGGGCTGATTTAGATGTATTTCAAAATAGAGGATGATGTATGGTTTTAACATTTGTTTGTCACTAATAATTTTTCTTCATATTGTCGATTAACTATTTGCTTTAATCTTGTTGATTAACAATGTTTTCTGTCCTTAACAGTAATTGATACTGAACTTATGCCATTTCTTTCGCATTTTACTGTAATGCTTGTGATACAAATTTAAATATAGTTAGCAGAAATAGTTAAGATTTTATACTTCGTCAAAAAGAGATAAGTAGCCTGTCGGAATGAAAAATAGAGCATCCTGTCGGATTGAGGAGCCAAAGAGAAAGTAAGGCAAATAAAAGGAATTCCGCATATGAGTACCAAACGGTTCCCCCGTAGAAAATTCTCCTGGAAATATTCCTCTCCACGGAATGTTCTCCCCGTGGAAAATCCCCACCCCCTGCCGAAGAAAATAATTCCCTGAAAAGTTTTCGTGGGTGTCCAAATAACATGCTATATGTAAACAAAGGGCAAATTGCGTAACCTATAGCCATTTCCCCAGGGGCTGTAGGGGGCCATGTCATCCTCAGAGGCATAGTTATTGGACCTTTCAACTATCTTGAACCAAATGGCTATCTCAAAATTTTGATTGTATCTCTTTGGGGGAAAAGGGACGTGGAAGGGGGATAGTTTCCCTCCGTTTTGTAGTTACTTAAGAAAGGGCAATAGAAGTGTAATCTCTGTGTGAATGAGCCCTCCTTTGATTTTCTGTGACCATTTGTTTAATGCAATCATCCCTGGGAGAAGAAATTTATAAACATGCAATCGTGACCTTTCTTTTGGCAAAAAAATTACAAAATTCCATATTTTTGTAGATATGAGCTTGAAACCTCTACAGTGGGGTTCTCTAGTATTATGAATCTGATAGTGTGATTTTCATTAAGACCAATTCATTCCTTTGGGTCTTTCTTCCCTTTTACGAGAACCTGGTAGATTTTCTCAGGTTCATAGCTTTTCATGTGTAACATTAAACCTAATGAATCTTATATATTCGAAATCACCATAAAAAGTCAAATCCTTTTGATGCATTGATTGCTATCAAAATTTCGTTTTTTTTAAGTTTGGGCTACTATTGGGATGAGTAGTACATCAGTTACTGCTCGTTGCCCCAGATTTTTATCACGGCTCCTGGGCCTTATAGTGGCCGGATTGGTGATTTTGGAAGTGGTGATTTTCATAGTGGAAAGCTAAAAACAAGGCTTACGTAGATTCGAATTTGAAGGGTAGTAGTCCTGAACGCTTCTTGTTATTTGGGTATCCTTCAAAGCCTAATCTTCGGTTGAAGCCTCATAACTTTTCGGTCAAAGCCTCATAACTTCTTTCATATAATTTATTAACATATATTATGGGTTGCCTCCCCGTAGTAGCATAATATTTGTAGGCATGAATATATAATGAGTCGGAGGTAATAGGCTTGAGAATGTCTGTGCAGGATTTCGACTCTTGTTGATAGAAGAGCATCGCCAAGTGCTGAAAACCATGTTGTGACCAAGATGGGCCCAGGATTGCACAAAGCCTCCATTCATGGAGGTACCAGGGACTTCTGGCTGTCCGGTTCTAAGCTGGCTTAAGCACTTCGGTGTAGACTTAAGAAGATATGTGATCCCCGTCCTGCACTGGTATCCGGGATCATTGCTTTTCCTGAGGCGAAAATAATTTCAATGATTTAAAGAACATGAAAATTGGAACTTGGAATGTTACGACATTAAAAAATGACTATCGTATCGACATTTGGACTGACGAATTCAGACGATTCGAACTGGATTTATTAGGAGTTTCAGAAACTCATATCCCAGGGGTAGGAAGCATGAAATTAGGTGTATAGAATTTTTTTACTCAGGCAGGAAGGATGGGGTACATAGACAGGGAGTAGGGCTCATGATGAATAAGGAAGCTGCTAAGTCTTGTTTAGGCTGGGAAGGTATTAATAATAGAATACTAATTGCTCATTTTATGACTAGAAAGTTCAAGGTATCAGTTATAGTAGTATACGCCCCTGTAGAACCGACTGACGGAGATACTAGGGACTCAGATGAATTTTACTTACAGTTACAGGAGCAAATAGACAAGGTCCCAGGTAGAAATATGATGTTATTACTGGGAGATTTTAACGCCCAGGTTGGTAGAAATAGGGATAGATGGTATCCCAGCCTAGGTAAATTTGGTGTAGGAAAAGAAAACAGTAATGGATACAGACTTTTGCAATTTTGTAGGTATAACTATCTAGTTATGAACAATACGGTGTTTTGGTCATAAAATGGCTCATAAGTTAACATGGTATTCACGTGATGGTAAGACAGCAAACCTTATTGATTATGTTATAGTAAACCGAAGACTGGCAGGATCAATACAAGATACTAGGGTATATAGGAGTGCTGTTATTGATGTTAAAAGTAAGGATCACCATCTAGTAGTGTCAAGGGTTAATTTAAAACTGAAATATCGGAAGGGTAACTACCCCCCGGGAAGTTATGATGTTGGTAGACTCCAGGATGAGAATTTGTGAGAAACTTTCCAGGAACAGTTGAATACTAAACTTGAGAGTTTAAAATTTGATAATGTAGAAGATGGTTGGAATAATTTTAGAAAAATAATTTGTGAAGTTGCTGAAGGTGTATTAGGGAACAAAGCTAGAACTGCAGCTAAGAATATTAGTGAAAAAGCTTTATGTTTAATAGAAAGGAGAAAGGACTTGTACAAGAATTATCTGAGTGATAAATCGTATGAAAACAAAAGAAATGTAAAGAAAGTGGAGAAAGCATTAAAATATGAACTAAGGAGGTGTGAAGTGGAGGCCATGGAAGATGTAGCTAGACGGCATAATAGTAAAATTTTGTACTGGCACGTTAACAAATTAAGAGGGAGTAGTCAATCCGGACTTGTCCCAGTTAAAGATAGGAATGGGGTCGCAATTAGCGATAAGGAAAAAAACTAAAGAAGATGGGCCGAACATTTTGAGAACTTGCTTAACCGAGATAGAGTTGCAGGAAAAAATATAGAGGAAAATGAAAAAGTTTGTGATACCTTGGATGTGAAGGAAGATTTGTTTTGTGAGGAGGAATTAGCAACAGTACTAAAAGGATTAAAGAATAATAAGGCTCCAGGTGCTGATAGGGTGGTAAATGAGTTTCTTAAATATGGTGGCTCTGAGGTCAGAAATAAGTTATTGAATATTATGAATATGATTTTTGAAAAAGGGGAAGTACCTAACGATTTTAGGAAAACCTTAATTAAGCCACTTTATAAGACAGGTGATAAAAGTGAGTGTGGTAATTATCGAGGCATTAGTCTGGTCTCTGTAGGTAGTAAATTACTTAGTAATATGATACTTTTTAGACTGAGAGATGCCGTAGACAAAGTTTTAAGAGAAGAGCAGTGCGGCTTTAGAAAAGGTAGAGGATGTGTCGACCAAATTTTCACTCTTAGGCTAATAATTGAGAAGTGCCTGAGTTTTCAAACACCTTTGGTCCTCAGTTTTATAGATTACGAGCAAGCGTTCGATTCTGTTGATAAAAGAGCTTTAGTAAAGGTTTTATCCTTGTATGGTATACCAGACAAATACATTAAAGTGATTAGTGCTATGTACGAGAATAACACTGCTGCGGTTAAGGTAGGAAATGAGGTTAGCAGCTGGTTTTGTATCAAATCAGGAGTTAAGCGGGGCTGTGTTCTACGCCCCTTTATATGGATTATTTTGATGGACTTTGTTTTAAGGAGCACAGGAAAGGCAATGGGAGACCACGGAATCAAATGGGGAGGAAAAAGTCTCATGGACTTGGATTATGCTGATGATTTAAGCATCCTAGATGAAAGTGTGAGCAAAATGAATGAAGTTTTAGAGGTTTTGCGAGTTCAGGGTGCTAGAATTGGTTTGAAAATTAATGTTAGGAAGACTAAGTCACTAAGGCTAGGAATAAGTGAAGATGAAAAGGTGACGTTGGGTAATGAAAAGATTTATCAGGCGGGCAGCTTCACTTACCTTGGTAGTATTATTAGTAAAGATGGTGGGAGCAGTGAAGATGTTAAAAATAGAATAGCCAAGGCTCAGGGTGTTTTTTCACAGTTAAAAAAGTCTGGAAGAAAAGGAAGATAAGTCTGCAAACCAAGATTAGAATACTAGAAGCTACAGTGATGACAGTGGTCAAATATGGCTCGGAAGCATGGACGCTCCGAAAAGCGGATGAAGATTTGCTAGATGTTTTCCAGAGAAATTGCTTAAGGATTGTTCTGGGTACCCGGCTGACTGACCGTATTTCAAACAATAGGCTATACGAAAAATGTGGTTCAATACCGCTCTCTATGGCTATAATGAAAGAAAGGTTGAGGTGGTTAGGGCACGTTGTGCGGATGAAGGATGACAGATTGCCGAAGGTTGTTCTTTTCGGCCAACCATCTAGGGCTAAACGGAAAGCAGGTCGTCCCCGTCTGGGGTGGGAGGACGTCATAAAGAAAGATTTAAATGAAATGGGAACTTCGTGGGCGGGTGTAAAAAGGGAGGCTTTGAATAGATTGGGGTGGAGGAGGATCGTGCGTAGCTGTGTTGGCCTCAGGCGGCTTGGTGCTGCGGTGAGTTGTTAGTAGTAGTAGTAGTAATACGCTAATAAAATTTCTGCAATTACCAACGTGTTACGTTCTAATAAATTTTCTGAAAAGTGCAAGTCAAACGTCAGCGTAAAAAAGTGGCGGTGGGTGTACTCAGGTGAAGTTTGGCCTTCCTCCAACACTGGTTATCGTTTCCCTGGTAGCGTTTTCCCTTTTCTTGTCGCTAGTCCAATATCTTAGAAATCCCGGCACATGTTCCATCGATATATTATCTAATTAACTTGTAAAAACGCATATTGTTTCACTTTATTTCTCCTCGTTTTCGGGTTGATGAAGCCTAATTTTCTTCGAAAAACTTCTTTTGTGGAAAAAGTTTTTTAATAATTTCCTTCCGTTTTTAATTGACAATTCTTTTTCATTGGTTAAGGAAAAAAATGTGTTTAAATCTGTTCGTTTTCCTCCACAAGAATTAAGATTTTGGCATATTTGTTTATATGTTGAACAAAATTTGGCAACAAACTAATAATAGTTGAACCATAGTCCTTTGAACGGACGGGTACTGGGAGTAGTATTAAAAAAAAAAATGGGTTGAAAATCTGTATAACCTTTGCAGCCTTATAGAGCTGAAAGAACTGTTACCCCCATGATGTTACAACCTTGAATATAGACACATATTTGCTAAACATCCTCTCAACATGCCCTGAAAGTTTAAACCTAATTCCCTTAACCTTCCCTAAGATATCGCAGATACTCCCTTTTGACAACCTTGGATGCACATAGTGTCTTTTGATGTAGTTCAACTTCCAACTGAACATGCCCCGACATTTTTAGCTAAATAGCCTTATCCAATCCTGTGATACTGCAGGTACTGCCTTTGGACTAAAAGGGATTCACATAGTGTCTTTTGATTTAGCTCAACAAAATAAAATGAATTTTTTCTGTTATTTTATTCCTTTTTTTTTGCTTGTGGGACTGGAATCTGTGTTATCATAGTAAGATAAAGTTTAAAGAAAATAATCTGCTTCTTCATTCGAAATAAGGAAATCGTTCATCTTAAAATTTCTTAATGTTGACCAGCCTTCTACAGTAGCCACTAATTTTATACTTTCATTTTATTTTCTCAAGCCTTTGTCTTACCCTGATGTGATACTCTGCTCCCCGCAAAAAAAAAAAACACAAAAGAAAGAATTAAAATCAATAAAAATGTAAAAATTGATACTGTAGGACATTCTAAATCATATATTCTGATTATATTTTAGAATATAAGTAGAATTTTTCAAAATATCTTAATTCAAAATATCTTAATTTTCTTAATTCTTTGTATTTTATACTTTCCCTTTGGCTGTTCAATTTTACACAAGGAAGGAATTTTTGGGATCAATTTTCTGTAGAGTGGTGGGGGAGGTAGTGGCATTTCATTGCCAACATTACCATCTTTCTTACTTGTTATACACCTCTCATTTCGCCCACAGTGTCGAACTGGAGTCAGGCTCAACTGGGCCATATTTCCCCGCAGGCGTAACCAGAGCTGTTCCCCTGGCAATGGGTTCATTTTTTGCGGAGGTAATTAGCCTAGAACCATATCTACTTATCTCTCTTATTTAAGATAAATTTTGTTTAATTTTTATCATACCATTACTGTATATTTTTTCAGTATACCCAAATTCACAAACTCTGCTCTCTGTTGGGGGTTAATGTTTCTTGTTTTATAAAACTGTTTAAATGAAACAGTTGAAACCCCTATTGCAATATCCCTAGAAATACGGTCAAGATCTCGTTTTTGTATTAAATAGGCAGAAAAGGATAAAACAGCACGTAAATCTGTGTAAAAAATTGGATTGCGAAATAAATAACATAAAATATCAAGTTACTTGTTTCATTAAATTGATTTATTTTACGAAATTTTCATTCAATATTCGAACTTATTAGCTTTGGTATTTTTATTTTTCAAATGTAGTTCCTTAAGAAAGGTTGGCATTTATCTGTGAAGTTAAATGAAAGGTTGAATTTAGTTTGAATTAACTTTGAAAGTGTAAAACTAAATCGTACCAACTTGAAATGACTAATCCCGCGTTTGGTTAAGCTTATTGCAATTATTATTATTATTTTTTTCAAATCTTTAAAGGATTTTTTAAAGTCCTGTGCGTCAGAAGATAGCATAAACATTATAAAAAAAAATATTTGCAATAAGCTTAATCGAGCGCGGGGTAAATGCGTGTTATAGAACGCAGCAGAATTTCTAATTGTTGGATTGCTGGTATTAGTTCTGAACGAACGAGAAACTAGTGGTGAATTAACATTCGCTAAAAGCATTAATATTATATTCGTTTCATTTTAGAGTTTGGATGTTTCACTTGACAGCAACGCAGTCCCAGATGACTTCACCAAACAAGAAATGGTCACTGGAATGTGGTGGAGGCACCTTGTGGCTGGAGGAGTTGCTGGAGCTGTCTCCAGAACATGCACTGCTCCACTTGATAGGATGAAGGTGTTCCTTCAGGTATTTGTTTTTTACTGTTGTATTCTTACATAAATCTTTTTCTTAACATAGGCAAATTGAAAGCTACTGAGAAGCCAATCGGGAGACCCGACGAAGCTCTTACTTTTTTTTTATTTTATATATATGGTTGTCAAGCTCATAGCGTTTTTAACGAAATAGCCTATATCAAATCGTGGATTATAATTAATATAAAAAAGAATTAACAAACGAATAAACTAAAAAAGATATTGCATTACTCACATTTAAGATGAACATGACTTATTACCGCGGCCTACCCTTTGAAACAGTCAGAAGAAAGCCTATATTTGATTCATTTTGGGGTTATTTTTTTTAAATTCTTAAAGAAGGAACCTGCTCTTAGTCCCTCTTTTAGGTCCCATGTTCTAGGTCTAGTCATTATCAATTAGATGTCTGAGAATTTTTCAAATAGCTTACTGTATATCCCATTGGCAAAATAAGACAGTAATTTTTTTTTTATTCCCATATTTGGGGCATCACGTAAATTTAAGTATCTGATTTGCCTCTAGTCTTTAACGACGTTTTATAACGAGAGTTTATGTTGCTGTTGAATCTTCTTTTGAAGGAGTCGACAGAGAAACTTTCAGAGATAACTTCCCCATGAAGGTCGTTCCAAATCAAAGTGTAACGAATGAAGCTGCTTTTCAAGTACTCTGTTCTCAGCCACTCATCCTTAAGATGATGAACCGAACTGAGTGTCTTCTTGTCTGTCTTGTCGGTTGGGGGGGGGGGGCGAGGCAGTACGAAACAGCTCTAGAGGAGGTGAATCTGTGTACTTGTAGAAAACATCCGTCGACGCTACATCAAACCTTTCACCAACAGACAGAAAAGTCATGGTGAACAACTAAACCTGCATTATTAGCCCTTTCTGGATCTTTTGAAGTGGTGCAACAACGTTTCTGGAACACCAGTATACAGCGGGTATCCATACTCTTCGATGGGTCTGATGCAGAGACTTATAAAGTGGGATGATCGAGCTGGGCGCTAGCAGATTTTTTGGGGCAAAGTGATCCCCAGCTTTCTTGCACAGGAGGTTCTCACCTGATTAAGGTGCGTTTTTCCGAGAGATATCTCTAGGGAAGTGGATTCCAAGAAGACCAAGGTCCTTGAGTATTTATACCTTCATTCGTGAAGATGAAAATGGAGTGTAAGCGCTTAATAGGATATTAAAAAGATGCCATAATTAAAATATTAAAAATATATCAAACCTTATATAAAAGTGAAAAGCGTTACAATAACACAATAGTATTGCTTTTTTAAGCCGTTAATACCGAAAAAATATGACATATCCCCTCGTCAACTGACCTGCAAGAAAGAACTCACAAACTCGGAACCGCTATTTTTCTTGTCTGGAGCTTTTTCTGAAAAACAGCCATTTGTGAGCAGACGAATTGAGTATTGACGTTGACAATATGAGACTCAAAAGAAGGGAAAAACAGGCATTTTTACAGATTTGTTTTTCTTATAAAAATAGCAAAATAAATCCAGAGAAAAACATATAAAACCTTTTTTTGCTATTATGGGAAATTTTAAGTCTAATTACATCTTTGAGTCTATCCTTTTGACGTACAGACAAAATCAGGTGCAAACCCTTTTTTTTGAACATTCAATACAAACCGTTTAAATGTAACTACGAGTAAATATGCACCAGCCACATCTATATCTATATCTCACCAGCCACATCTATATCTCATGGCAAAAAGTTTTAATATTTCTGTTGTGTTTGTAGTTTGCATTTTATAAATGATTTCCTTTGGGGGGGGGGGACTTTGAGCTAAAAAAGTCTTGTTATTAAGAAACAATCGTGGAACGGTTTTTACTGTTTGTCCTGATTAAAATGTGTGTCTGGATCTTTTAAGCAGTACTGTAAATGTTTTTTTTTTACCCAAAATAATTAAAAAATATGCTATGGTAGTAAGCATTACGAACGGAAGATAGCGAGTTTTTTTTATACAGGACCTTATCCAGAGGCGGAGGGAGGAAGTTTTTTTTAAATATTTAATAACTATAAGACGCCTTAAATTGTTAATATTCTCCATAGTTGAAGTCCCGCAGTTCCGTGGTTGTAAATTTTCAGTATGGCCTAGAATGTGAATGAAGTTCTTCAAACAATGCCTTTGCTCCTCTTACAAGACCAAATATATTTCATAGTGGAAAACTTTTCAATATTCGAAAAATGAAATATGAATTTTCTGGTAAAAAGGGTTTATTAATTCTTGTTTTTTAGGATTTTGTTTTAAAACCCCTCCAAATGTAAATCGTTAGTGTTGGCTGAGGACTAGATTTTGAAGGAAGAGTTTTTTGATTTGTGAAGGTTTTGAAATTCAAAGATTTTGAAGGAAGAGTTTTTTGATTTCTGAATATTTTGAAGGAAGAGTTTTTTGACTTCTGAAGATTTTGAAATTCAATGATTTTGAAGGAAGTTTTCTTATTTCTGAATATTTTGAATTCAAAGATTTTGAAGGAAGAGTTGGAGCTTACTGTAAATTTCTTTTTTTTTTGTAGAAGCTTTCAACTACGGAAAGGAATGACAGTCAATGAATTTCTTTTTATGATTTAACACATATTATTCGATTTGGAAACAAAGCAGTTTCTTCAATGGTCAATCTTAATCTACCACGAAATTCATTAGAAAATGTAATAATTCGAGAGATATCAGTAACATATTAACATAACTTATAACTTATTAACATAATGTATAAAAATATAACATATTAATATAATATAACAATTAGCAATAACAAAGAATTAACATATAACCAGAGATATCAATAAAATGGGGTTTTTGTAAAATCTTGCTTTCAAGTCACCTCTACCTTTTCTTTTTTGCGGATTGATTCGTGAATTTGATGCAAACCCAAGGAAGAAAAAATATAATCTTCGGCTCGAAAAATTATTTTATTTTGTTTTTGTTTTTTAAACATCGTCGTCCCCCCCCCCCCAAAAAAAAATTGAAGTATTTCTTATAATCCTGGAAGATTTGTTTTCGTAATTAGGAATTTCAATAAATATCATGCTCTTCAGTTTTATCAGACAATAATTGTTAATTGACTTTCACAAAAAATTGACACACAAACTCAGCTTACAATTACACATAGTACCAGTCAGTTTGCCTTATTCTTTTATAATTGGAATTACAATATCTTTGAAAGTGATAGGTATCGTCACCTACTTTGGTTCGAAAAGGAAAATAATAGATGGCGACTGATTTACCTCCAATTCACAACATGGTTTTAGGATTAATGGTTGAACCGCGTTGTGGTCACTACCATCCCCGTCTTTGGGCTTTTGTGGGAATATTCTGTCGGTTTGGGCTGCTTTCCTTACTGCTGGTCTATCTTGTAAGGATGTGCCCACATTCAAATGCATGTTTCTGGGGAGTATCAATTATGGAAGAAGTTCTTTCTCATCTTGGAATCCTCTTTTTTTTAAGGTCCTCTTTTGCAATTAGTTTTTTATCCCTCCGTTACAGTTTTTTAATATTTGACAATCGTTTTAACCTTCAATGATTTTTTAAATATTTAGTCTCACAAATACCTTCTAATAATGTTTATTTGTGGCATTTATCTATTTTTGTTTTCTTTTGATTTCCGTCAACCTGAACAGACATAACATATGGGGAACTATTTTTGCTTTTCTTCTCTTCTGGTTGATACGATGGTACATTAAATGCAAGAATGACTCGTATTTTTGAACAAAGGGGCGGGGGCGTAGTCTGTAAAAATGTCAAATATAATCAAAATAAATTATAAATTCGTTTGGGTGATACACCGCTGCTACGTTTTTTGAGCCATTTTGACATTTAATATTTTTCAAATGTTTAGTCTCGATCAATCAATTTATTTAAAAGAAACAGAGAAAAAATTGCAATACTTTAGACCCCCACAAAGGCTCTTTGGCCTCTGAGAGTGGGAGACTAAATATAACATTAAATAATAGCACTAAAATTAAACAGAAGGACAAGAAGAAGAAAAAAAGTAAGAAGAAAAAAAGTAAGAAGAAAAAAGAAAAATTTAAACAACAACAACAAAAATTACCATGCCCAAAATAATAATAAAAATAAATGAAATAAACAAAGTGAAAAGGAAAGATAGAGGAGGAAAAGAGAAGGGAGGAGAGAACTAACTCTAGGCATAAGAGTGGTCACAAATCTAATTATATTTATTTTTGTATTTATATATTTTTTGTTTACTTTTGATTTTTTTTTTTTGTTTGTAGGTGCACGGCTTGGATAGATTTGGATCTCTGGCAGCTTGTGTAAGACACATGTTAGTTGAAGGGGGTGTCGTTAGCCTTTGGCGTGGCAATTTTATAAACGTGCTCAAAATAGCTCCTGAATCGGCGTTGAAATTTGCAGCTTATGAACGTGTGAAGCAAATTATACATCAAGATACTTGCAAGGAGCTGGGGATGTATGAGCGATTCGCTGCAGGCTCTTTTGCGGGGGGGTTTGCTCAGTCTGTGATTTATCCAATGGAGGTATTTATTTTTATAATGTCCGTGTGGGATTTGAATTCTGACGGGTTTGATAAGTTTCAAAACTAGATATTTTTCACTTATTCAAAGTTCCACTAAAGGCAGCGTCAAATGCATTGGATTTTCATGGAAGGATGGGAGGAAATCAAAGTTAGGATATTTTATCTTCGGGCAGAAAAAAATAGTTTTTAAGTTCTGTAGCTTGAATTCTTCCATTCATTTATCCTCTTTTTTTCTTCTTTTTTAGAACTATAATAGCAAAGTAACAACGATTTTAATGAGTTTATTTTTACCATAATATATTTTAATATTAAATATATAATTTTTAGTATTGTAATATATTATATTATTTTAATATATAATATTTATTTTAGTATATTTTTAATATTTTAATATTAAAAATATTTTAATAGTAGCAACAGTTTTAATGAGTTTATATTGGCCATAATACCATGTATTCCTGTTAAAAACTTTCCCAGTCAATGCTTCTAATTCGGAAGTAGTTGTTTTTGGTCTGTTGGAAAAGATGCATGGCCTTTTGACAAATACAAGACTGTATGCAGATGTTCAAGGCTTGGCGAACGTGTAAGTCCTGCCTTGATTTTTGAAGTGAAATCATGCAGTGCTTGCCGAAGTGGTTATAAAGAAAGTGATGACCAGAAGCTGCAGGCGGACGATCCATCGTTAAATACTAGGCAGATAATCGGCAAATGTTTTAAATAGTAGAAGGAAATTTTGGTATGGCAACCATAAAATTTAGACAAAAGTTATCCCGAGGAAATCTGAATGAGGAAACTGTTGGAAGTATCGAAGACTTAGGGGACGACCTGTAGTTTTTGGAAATACATTCCAACAACCCGTTCTTCTTGTTTAGAACTTTTTTTATTATTTTTTAGTGATTTTGAATTAAAATCAATTTAGTGGAAGTGAATAGAAACGTTGAGAGCCAAAGCTTCAGGCGGACGACCAAGTTTTACGATTGACACATGTCCATTAAGTCCAATGGACTTTTTTTAGGACTAGTCTTAGGATTTGAATTAAAATCAATTTAGTGGAAGTGAATAGAAACTTTGGGAACCAAAGCCTCAGGATGACGACCGATTTTTAGGATTGATACATGTCCAACAAGTCCCCTGGACTTGTTTTAGGACTAGTATTAGGATTTGAATTAAAATCAATTTAGTGTAAGTGAATAGAAACTTTGGGAGCCAAAGCCTCAGGATGACGACCGATTTTTAGGATTGATACATGTCCAACAAGTCCCCTGAACTTGTTTTAGGACTAGTCTTAGGATTTGAATTAAAATCAGTTTAGTGGAAGTGAATAGAAACTTGGAAGCCAAAGCCTCAGACGGACGACCAAGTTTTTGACAAATTTGCACTAGTCTTGAATTCTGCATTTTGAAGTTGTTTTTTTTTTGTTTTTTTTTTTTTTTTTTTTTTTTTCAGAAAAAAACAATGAGATAATTTGTCTAAATTTCTCTGGACTTTCAATTGTCGCTTTTCCTTTTTTTCTTTTTTTTTTACCAGCAAATCAAATTTAAAATAATTTTATCTGTAAACTGATCAGTGTGATCATGGATAGTGATGGCAAGGGTAGTGTTTTGGGGGGCTTAATTCCCGCTACCACTTGGTTGGGCGATTAGTGTCTACCTGTCCCTGCAAAAAAGAATCTAGTAACTGCAACGTCGTCAGTTCGACCTGCCATATACCATAGATGGCTCTGGAGGATCTTTATCCTTTAAGTAGTTTTGCGGTTTAAGTGTAGTTAAATTTTGCTGTCACCTGTCTTGTTCTTGACAACTAATCAATTGCTTGAATCTGCTTTTTTACATTATAATTAACGAAACATTTTCTATGAAGTTGATATTTGTTTGCTGTTTATTGAAAAGATTTGTATTTTGAGAAGTATATTTTTTATTTGTTATAACATTAACAGCAACACAACAACAAAGTAATATTACAGGGGCAATTATGGTTTATAATTAAGACCTATTGCAAAAAAGGGTTGCCTCCCCCTTGTCAGCCTATATGATCAGCTTAAGGTGGTTTTTTTTTTCGCCACACTGCAAATATTGACTATTTTGAACAGTAGTTTTGTTCGAATATATCAACAAAAAGGAAACTCGGTATAATGTTTAAGATTATAGGATAGAACTAATAATTGTTTAAAATGTGACATATTAATGCCTAAAGTCGTTTCCTGTATGGGAACGCTTTTCTGAAATGGAATCCTGTCCGATGTACTTGCTGTATTTTTCTGCTTTTTTCTATTTATACTTATAATTTAGGAATAAGTCTAGTTTTGTAATGTTAGTAAATTTAAATTACTGGAATTCGAACTTTTGCTTTGTTTCTATCAACTGAAAATTTTTCAATCAACTGAAAAATTCAGCTGAATATCAATTGAAAATTTTTATAGCTTTTGTCTAAGTTGCTCTGTAACTTTTGTCAAAAACAAGTCACATTTAATCACACATAAGACATAGGACGGTAAAATTCAACAAATACCGAGAAAAATGTTGAAACTATAAAGGAACAGAATTGTTTTGTTGCCCATCATCTTTACATTTCATGAATATAAAATTAAGGTACTAATAGATAGCCTTCTTTTTGAGCTCAGCTCCTTGTTGGCTTCTTTCAGTTATTTGTGTATATTTTTTTTTGTGTAAATAAAAATGTATTGCTTGATATCATTTCAATTGATAATGTGCCCTTTTTTGCCCTTTTATCAAAATTGAAACTTTTTAGGTGCTGAAGACACGGTTAGCAATTCGTACAACGGGGCAATATAAAGGGATAATCGACGTGGCCCAGAAAATATATGTTGCTGATGGTGTTAAAGGCTTCTACAGAGGATATATTCCAAATCTTCTTGGTATCATTCCATACGCTGGATTTGACCTAGCTGTATACGAGGTAAATCAAAAACAGAAGTCTCACTTGATAGAATATTCAGAGCTAGTACGATTTATTATACTGACTCGCAGTTTAGTTTTCCAAACTTTTACATTTTAATGGGACATTTATTCCTTTTAGTTATCTGCTTTTGTCATTTTTTCCAACGTATTGGACGCTCTGTAACGTTAAAGTTGCCCTTGAAAATGCTTTTATATAGCTTCTGCGATGGAAAGTCTCTAGCGAAGTATCGGGAGTTCTATAACGTTAAAAATTGCCCTTAAAAACGCTTTTACAAAGCGTTTGCAATGGGAAGTCTCTAACAAAGAATCATAGGATTCATAAAATCAAACACTGACTTTAGTCCTTGTTGTTGTTGTTTTTTGGGGGGGGGGGGGGAAGGATGCAAAAAAATTCAGTTATGAATTATTCAAAAATATCAGTTTTGAAGACAATTTAAAATAAATTTAGTGTATATTCATTCCGTTATTGTGAAATTTACCTGACCATTCATTTTTGTATATTTATGTTATTTATTTATGTTTCTGCAATTTCAAAAAACAACAAGTCTTGTCAAAAATTAAATAGCTACTGTGGTCAACAGTCTTGGAAGCCCCGTCTGGAAAAACTGTCCTAACAATAAGATTTTTGAAAAAATTTCCCTTTCCGCAGAAGAATTAGGGAGTTTAACCTTTTCCCTTCTCATAATAATTTTTTTCAAACTTTGATTTTTTCTACCTGCTCCGACGACTTAAACGTTATGTTTGTAAAAATAATTTTCTGTATAATTTAAGTATAAATCTTTTTTTTTTTTGCGTTATATCTAAATATAAATCACATTTTTCAGTTAAAATCTTCATATACCTAAATACAACTTAGCCGCAATCCTTCTTTGTTATTTCTTTTGAAATTCTAGAAGTGCAATAAGGAGTGATGGATGGCCCATAATACTGCCTTATATGTGGTGAAACTGGTTTGGAGCTGCTCCACTTTATGGCCCTTAGTCCCTAATTTTAGGAAAGAATTATTTTCAAATAGTGTGGGGGCAAATGACTGGTTCATTTCAGTAATAGGATCGAATGACTTTGGGACAATGAAGGAAACATAATAAAAGGTTAATGGCAAATAGAGAAAAATTTTCTAAGATTGGGGGGGGGGGAGTTGAGTGCTTGAAATATTGTTGGAATATGTGAATTGTTGTCTGTATGCGTTTTTTGAAATGCTCATTGATGTGTGAAAAGCATTGATAATTTAATTATTTTACTTGTTGTAATGGCTCTGTGGCGTTTTTACAACAAATATACATCTATCTATCCCTTTTGTGTTTTCGAACACTATTTTCAGTTTTTTCTTTTATTTTTCAGACCTTGAAAAAACGGTGGCTCAAGTCACACGGCAATGGCGACAGTCCAAGTGTTATAGTCCTGCTGAGCTGTGGAATGGTCTCATCAACAATTGGCCAGCTCGTTTCCTACCCATTGGCTCTTGTACGGACTCGTCTGCAGGCTGCGGGTAATTAGATATACCAAGCCGGCTGTGATAATTAAAACCGCAACATATGCTATTTTAATCGAAAATGAGCTGTTTATGGGTAAATTTGGGACGAGAAATCGAATGGTGCAGTCAAAATTGTCCTATCTTGTACCGTTACGAAGATCAAAATAGATATAAGCCTTTAAATGGCGTGTGTCTCTTTTTTAAAACGGGTCTTGTTGCATTCAGAATGACAAAAGAGGATTATCTTATGGAGCTATAACATGGGGAGTTTGCATTTGTCTCCTTTTTTTCGCTCTCTTGAAAAGTTACAAAAATTGTATATGTTGCACTTTTAGTTATCACAGCCGAATTAGTACCTGAGACTTATTAATATTAATTAACAGATTGGAATTAATTATAAACCGAATAAAAAATTGTTAAAACAAAATGGTCTATTCAACGAAAGGAAGAAGTAAGATTTAAACGTAATACCTGTAGAAATTCCCTGCAGAAATAACAATTTCATAAAATATCTGCAGAAACTGCTAGGTGTTACAGCCTAAAATTGTCATACCTAGAAATGTTTTTCTGTATAATGAGCATTATTAGGGTATACTTTTTTAAAAACGTTGCAGGATTCGAGAATTTTTTCGGATTGTTTCTTGAAATGAAAAATGAAGAAATCAAAGACGTTCGTGCTCTTGTGATCAACTTATAATTATGCTTACTTTTCATCCATTTCGTTTTTTTTTTGTTTTTTTTTCTTAACCTGTCAAAATTCTTTTTTCTTAATTCAAATCCTCAGTCTGTGTGGTTTTTTACTTGAAGTGTTTTTACTTCTTTCTTTTTTCGTCTGAAATTTATTTTTTGTCTGTTTTGTGTTTTTTTTTACAATTTTTTAGTCTTCTTTCTATTTATTTCCTTTCTTCTTTGTTGTCGAATTCATTTTGTCTCTGCTTTTTTTAACTCATCTTTAATTTTTTGAAGACTTGAAAAATGCTGTGAAAACTTCAGTCAAAATAGAAACTACTCTATTTATTTGTTCTATCTTATCAAATTCTTATTTAATGTCGTCTATTCTTTCCATATTCTTTTAATCCCAGCCATTCGGAAGACTAAGTCCAAATGGAATTTCTGTATTCTCTCTTCTTCCTTTTATAGTCATTTTTTTGTTTCTTCTTCCCTCAAAAGCACAATTTTGTTTCAAGGTTTAAGTCTTAAGTGAAATAAATGTATTTCTTTTTTTCTTCCGAAATTCATTTTTTGTCTTCTTTTTTCAGTTACAATTTTTATTCTCATTTACTCTGAAGACTTAATTCCTGCATTCATCTTTCTTCTTTGATCGCTAGTTCTTTGGTTGTCTCTTCTTCTTTTTTCAAATTACAAGTTCATATTTCTATCCCAAATGCTCTGAAGGTTTTTAGCCCTAAAGGAATATACCCTTATTCTTTTCTCTTATCAAATCCTTCTTTCATGTCTTGTTTCCTGCAGACTACATTCTTTTTCTTTTTCTCAGCTGCCTTGAATGCT
The DNA here is from genome assembly GCA_027921565.1 of Artemia sinica. Classification (NCBI taxonomy): domain Eukaryota; kingdom Metazoa; phylum Arthropoda; class Branchiopoda; order Anostraca; family Artemiidae; genus Artemia; species Artemia sinica. The sequence continues at coordinate 379,760 of JAPEVW010000034.1, read as the reverse complement.
GTATGTCCAAATGGTTCTTTGATTGTCTCTTCTTTTTTTCAAATTACAAGTTCATATTTCTATCTCAAATACTCTGAAGGTTTTTAGCCCTAAAGGAATATACCCTTATTCTTTTCTCTTATCAAATCCTTCTTTCATCTCTTATTTTTCTGCAGACTACATTCTTTTTCTTTTTCTCAGCTGCCTTGAATACTGTATGTCCAAATGGAACACCACCTCCACAAGTGCCACAAGAACTCTTAACAATGACAGGGCAGTTGAAACACGTTGTCAATACAGAGGGTATTCCAGGCTTATGGAGGGGCATTGTCCCGAATTTCCTGAAGGTATTTTTCTTACCATTAATGATATTCATTTAGAATTATGGGCGCTTTTTTTTTATTTTGTAGGTCTTTTTCTATATTGATGAAATTCGTTTAAAATTTTAGGTCCTTTTTTAGATTGATGAAGTTCATTTAGAGTTTTAGGTCCTTTTTTATGTTGATGAAATTTATTTGGAATCTTAGGTTCACTTTTATTTTTTAGGTGCTTTTCTATATTGATGAAATTCGTTTAAAAATTTCAGGTCCTTTTTATATTGATGGTTAGAATATTAGGTCGTTTTCTATATGTCCTTTTTTATATTGATGAAATTCGTTCAAAATTTCAGGCCATTTTTATATTGATGAAAATCATTTAAAAATTTAGGCCCTTTTTTATTTTTTAGGTGCTTTTCTACATTGATGAAATTCGTTTAAAATTTCAGGTCCTTTTTATATTGATGATTAGAATATTAGGTCGTTTTCTATATTTCCTTTTTTATATTGATGAAATTCGTTCAAAATTTCAGGCCATTTTTGTATTGATGAAAATCATTTAAAAATTTAGGCCCTTTTTTATTTTTTAGGTGCTTTTCTACATTGATGAAATTCGTTTAAAATTTCAGGTCCTTTTTATATTGATGGTTAGAATATTAGGTCGTTTTCTATATTTCCTTTTTTATATTGATGAAATTCGTTCAAAATTTCAGGCCATTTTTATATTGATGAAAATCATTTAAAAATTTAGGCCCTTTTTTATTTTTTAGGTGCTTTTCTACATTGATGAAATTCGTTTAAAATTTCAGGCCCCTCTTATATTGATATCCTTTTTAAGTCCTTTTTTATTTTTTAGATCCTTTTCTATGTTGATCAATTTCATTTAAAATTTCAGGTCCTTTTTATATTTATGAAATTCATTTAGAATTTAGGTCCTTTTTTATATTGATGAAATTCGTTTAAGATTTCAGGTCCTTTGTATGTCCTTTTTTATTAATTAAGTCCTTTTCTATTTGTCCTTTTTTATATTGATGATATTTGTTTAAGATTTCAGGTCCTTTATTATATTGATGAAATTCACGTAGAATTTTAGGTCCTTTTCTGTTTTGATAAAGTTCATTTAAAATGTTAGGTACTTTGTTATATTGATAAAATTCTTTTAAAATTTTTGGTTCTCTTTTTATATTGACTCCCTCAAATACCAGATTATTTTTGCAATGTGCCTTTTACTGGGCACGTTTTTCATTACCCCATATGCTCTTGACTACTTGTACCAGTCCTGTATTTATTTATAGTTTTCTTATTCTATATTTGGCCATTATTTGTTATTTTAAAACCGTATTTTTACAGAACAAATTGTTTTTGACCATTTAGCACAAGTGCCACATTTTGGAAATGTATTCCTTCTGTTACTGGTTTTATCAATTTTTTTATGACTACTTGCATTTCAATTTATATATATATATATATATATATATATATATATATATATATATATATATATATATATATATATATAATATATATATATATATATATATATATATATATATATATATATATATATATATAATATATATATTAAAATATATATTTATAATATTAAAATATATATATATATACAATATATATATAATGTAGATTTTTACTTTTCTTTGAAAAACTTCTTCTGTGGAAAAGTTTTTTAAAATTAATGAACAATAAAAAAAAATACTCTTTAGACAGGTGAAATTATGATCAAAACTAAAATATGAGGAAACTAAAATAAAGACTTATCAAACTACTTTGTGTTTACAATACTGTTTATTCATCAATTTTAATCTAACTTACAAATGAAAATAATTTATAGTAAACAGTGAATTTAATCGTTAGCATAAGACTTCCAGAACAAACGGATTTTCTTTCCTATTTGTCATTCAGGATATGCTTTGTGAATAACCTAAACGCGGGGTATATATATATATATATATATATATATATATATATATATATATATATATATATATATATATATATATATATATATATATATATATATATATATATATATATATATATATATATATATATGTATATATATATGTATATATGTATATATATATGTAAATGGCGATAAGCTTATTCTAAGCCAAAAAGATTCAATTCTCACTGCTATAGAAAGGCAGGTATGCTACACTTAATTTGAACCCAGTCACGTGAAGATTTGAAATGAAGCATCAAGGAAATTTTTAAAAGCCTTGGATCATTATAATTGTTGAAGGGAATGGACAACTTCTTGTGAACGTGCAGGAGATTAAATATAGTACGTGTAAAATTTATGAATAATATTACTCAAAATCAAAACAAGAGAAATTATAAATAAGAACTTGAAAAGCTAGACTATCTTAAGACTTGAAAGCTATTATGAAAAAAACGCTTTGGTCAGTTTGTCTTTAAGTTGCTTCTACTAATACAATAACAGCAACAAATTTTGCCCCGCCCTAACTTACAGCGATAAACCCGCTTATTCTTTTTGTTTTGTTTAGTTTTTTATAACTTTTTTCAGCTGAAAAGGTTGTGTTTATCTAGGAATTAAATGATAAAAACAAGTGTTTTTCAACAGAAAGTAAAGAGCAACATTAAAACTAAACGAACAGAAATTATTCTGTATATGAGAGTGGCTGACTCTTCCTCAGCCCTGGTTTTTTATGCTAAATTGTTAAAGCTATTTAAGAAAGCTTCTCATTCCAAATTGAAGGCCCCTATGTTTGAGTTGTCTTTCCTCAAGAATCAGGACAAAAAGTCAAACTTTAGCGTAAAGAGCGAGGATCGAGAACGTGGCTGCCTCTCTCATATACAGAATAGTTTCTATTTGTTTTAAGTTTTAATGTTGCTCCTTATTTTCAGTTGAAAACCTGTTTATTTATATTTAATTTCTGACTGTTTTTCAAACCAAGCCAGGTAATACCACCCCCCCCCCCGCGCGTAACATTTCTCCTGGAAAATTCACCCGGAAACTTTCCTCCCGCGTAAAATTCTCCCGTGGATAACACCCCCATCCCCGCAAAAATTATCCATGTAAATGTCCATATATTTCTCAATAAAAAATTCTATACAGGGAGAATATGGCCAAATTGTGTAACTTACAGCCCTTTCTCCAGATATTATGGAGGATCATGTCATCACCAAAAGAATAGCTATCGGACCGTTATCCATTCTGAATTAAATGGTTATCTTAAAATTCTGATCGAATGTCTTTTTTGAAAAAAATAGGCGAGGGAGGAAGGCTTGATACACTCTAATCTTTTTGGTTCCTTAAAAAGGGCACTAGAACTTTTGATTCCCTTTTAAATGAACTATCTACCAATCTTCTAGGACCATTTTTTGCAAGTAGGAGCTCAAAACTTTAACAGTAGGGTTTTCTGATATCCTGAATTTAATGATTTAATGGTGTGATTTTCGTTAAGATCGGTTGACTGTTTTGGGATGTCCCCTCCCCCCTTTGAAAATCTGGAAAAATTTTTCAGGCAACATAAACTTAATGAAAGTAATATATTTGGAACCAGCTTAAAAAGCCAATTTTTTTATGTATCTATTGTTATAAAAATTCAGGTTTTTAGAGCTTCGGCCACTTTGGGCCTAGTCGTTCTTTATTTGCAGTTCGTTACTACTAACTGTATGACTGAAAAAATCGTGTTTGAATTCCTGCTATTGCCTCGTAGTTAACATGGCCTCGCATTTTATTTGTTGCAATGCTTGGGTGTTGCAAATTAATGTTGCAGATGCATTTGGGGATGATCAATAATTGTCAGAGGCAGTGAAATAACGAAAGAAGAAAATGCTTTCAAAAATGCATCTATATATTTTTATCATCATATGTAATTTATCTTTGAGCAATATTCTGGACGTTGGGTTAGTTCAGGTAAACTCCCTCACTGGCACTGACATAGAGTGCTATCATCAACTGCTACCTTTTATTTGGTGCAACAAAATTACCGTTCTTAAGCGCTTGAGCTCTGAGCATCGCAGTGGCTAACTGTCCCTTTTTCGATTGATCAGTCAGATGGCCAAAGTCCAAGATGGTGGTGGCAGTTTATCAGCAGATTTTTAGCTTGCTCTGTACACTGCTTCTACCATCCCTGAATTTTTTAAAGAAATTGCTGAATATCTCAGGTTTTCCTTGAAAGAAAATTCAGGTTTTCACTGTCATCCATTGTGAACTTGTATTTGCAAAAAAAAAATAAGTACAGACATACTCGTATATTTTCCAGTGTAATTAAAGATGTCTGCGCAATGATGGATTATTTTTACAATTTTCTATGGAAAACGGTAAAGGACTTGATTTTTTTAAGTCTTAAGTGCAGGGGATTTTTAAGAGGGAAGGAGGGCATAAATAATTGTATTTACTATTGAATTTTTCATGTTTGATTTTGATAATTTTTTTAATTTTGTAGATTCATTGAAACAAAATGACATGAACTATGTTGCTAATAGCTGCCTACCCCAACCCCTTGAAAAACCCGCAAAACCGCTTGGCCTCTTGGCAACTTACACCTAGCTATTAAATAAACGATTAATTATAATAAAAACAAAAAGAAAAAGAGTAAAAAGCAAAAAAATCTTTTATATTTCTTTTATTCCATAATAATGAATATGAAAAATTTTCACAAACACCTATTTATCTGATCTCTTAATTATTCCTGGGTGCTGTTTTGCTATAATTTATCTTATGCTGATTTACAATATACATATATATGTGTATAGTCATTTATTTTTATTTTTTTTAGGTTGCACCTGCTGTGTCAATCAGCTACGTTGTCTACGAGCATGTGCGGCAAAAGCTAGGGGTGAAAATGACATAACATTAGTACCTTTTAGGAATTTGGGGATTCACATTTTAGGGTGTTTTATTATTATTTCATAAGAGTACAATGAGTCTGGCACCGCAGTCCTACCGATTCTTCAAGTGTGTTAACTCGTTAATTTGTGATTTTTTTTTTTATTTGAGCTCCAGTCAAGAACGTATCCAGGACTTTTTCAGGGGGTAGAGGGTGTTAAAAAAAACTTTAAAAAACGCATCCAAAATTTGTTTATATTCATCTTTGTTATGTTTTTACGATTCGGCAAAACATTTCAGGGGAGGGGGGCAAACCCTTTAACCTCACTCTGGATACGGCCTTGGCTCCAGTATTGGATTTTAATGCCGGAATAGGTTTATATATATCATTTGCATTCATTCAACAGGCAATATGTGATATATATTTTGAGGAAGGCCAATGACCTAAGAATTTTGCTTTATTATATTATTTCTGTTCTTGTTCTTTTCTGTTCGACTGTTTTTTATAGTTTTCATTTTATTCTTTAACCTTTGTATATTGTTTTATTTTCTGTTTTGTCTTTATTTTTTCTAAGCTCGAACTTGTATTCAACCAATAATAAAAAGGTTCATGTTCTGTTTATGCAATGAATAAAAAGAACTTAAAAGAATAAAAACAGAAAAATATTTCATTTTTCCCCTTTCTACCGAGGTCAGGCTAATAGCCGGGGTTGTACCCTTGATGGTTGAAATAGAACGGCTAGGGCAGAGAGTGGGTAACTTTGGAAACTGGTGCTGGTCTGCAAAAAAAAAAAAAAAAAAAAAAACATCAACGCCATCTTGCGTTGGCGACACTTGGCATTTTTCAAACTCTGTAATCGTTTTTCTATCAGGAACATAGATCAGACACTTATTACTGCCCTTAATTTATAAATTACACTAATTAAATTAATTATTCTTACTAACACACAGGAAAAAATGCCAAGTGTCGGTAAACGCTAGATTTTGTTCTAGTTTTTCGTCAACACTGGCGCCATTTCCCACTTTTATAAGTTATTCGTAATCTTTGGGCTGGAGGCTAATAACTTTAGTCTCGAGTCTTCAGAACCGATCGGTCCTCGGAAACTTGCCACAGCCAAATTGGGATGGCATTTAATGTATCTAAGTTTTATATATTCTTTCGTTTGTTGGGCCATCTCATGCCATACACGCTTTAATATTTCAGCTTTTCTCTAGGCCACAATTGCCACAGCAATGTTTTTGTTGTTGAAAAAGTATAGTTTTTTTTCTAATAGTTTTGCATAACTATATTTTGCGTATGTATTTACAATTGAAAGTATGATGATTTCAGAGATTGCTGCTTTAAAGTGTGAATGGCTTTGGCCACTGTCTGTGAACTAGTGCGGGCTTGTATCTGGTAGACTCCAGGCCAACGTAATCATCCCCTTTGCTCTTTTGTTGCATGATGTGCTGTATTCCAGTTTGTTAAATAAACTATTGCTGGCACTTGAATTATGTTATATTTGTGGTGAGCCAATTTAGATAGTTTTGACTTTGAAAATTCATTTTCAAAGTCAATTTAAGTTTTGAAATGGAATTTACAACAAATTGTATGAATTTTGGAGTTCAAGATGCAAGATGGGTAAAAAAAAAAATTATTATTAAGAAGACTTTTGGGCAGTTTTCGCGACTTGGAAAGCTGATCCAGAATCACTTGCCATGTATTTCTGTGGCTGAAAATGGTTATGAAAAACTTTCCATTCGGGTTGTTTCGTGACTTGAAAACGCTTTCCACTATTTTGGAAAGTGAATCCAAACAGCTCCTGGAAATCGGTGCTGAAAACCACATTTCTGGCGTAACTTTCAAACAGGTCAAAGAACGTGGTAGAACATCCTTACATTTGTAAAAGAAAATGTATGTGGCACAAATGAAGAGTACCAGTTCCTGTTCCAAAGTCCAGGTAAACTAGATAGCGGCCCTGAAACTTTTCCAGTAGTTTTCGTGCTCCAAGCGTCGTCTTCACTTTCCAGTTTCCCATTTTTCCTTTCCAGCAGTTTTCGAGACGTGCAACCGAGCTGGAAAGTTATTTCTGAGAATATCGTGAAAACTGCCTTTAATTCGGGTAGGCTAGATTAAGTGTTGCTCTGGAATGTGGGCGCTTCGAAAGGCAGAGGAAGACTTGAATGTTTTCCGGGGGAACTTTCTAAGGACAGCCTTAGGTACCTATTTAACTGACCGTATTTAAAAAAAGCAGATATGTCTATCGATCCTACTTTCAAGGGTGACAACAAATGAAGGGTTAAGATTGGTGGGTCGCGTTTCACAGACGAAGATAGATCGCCAAAGATTATATTTTTCTTATCCAGCAAACTGGTAGAAAGAGGTCGTAACAAAGGATTTAATGGAAATTGGAACTTCGTAGAGGGCAAAAAGCGAAACAAAAAGGGAAACAGGTTTTGAAAATCTTCAGTTATGCACTTTATTTTTATGCAGGTTAGGTCATATCTGGACAAGTAGTGGGAGGCGTTGAATTTCTATAGATGTGGTTGGAATGTGTTAGTGTTTTCTCATTTGTAACTGTTTGCTAATTACAGAATAGAGCACAATGCACTTATACTTGGGTCATAGAAAGTGGACTATGAAATCTTTTTAGTGAATCCTGATTATATGAAGATAAGAACACAGAATTCTGCTGTTTTTCTTTTGGTTTCCTTGTAATTACTTTATAGTCCCAAATTTCTAGGAGGCCATGCCCCCTGGAAATCTTCAGTTATGCACTTTCACCCCGGGGGCGCAATTAAACCCCGTTCTCAATGAATACGGCCTTGTGAGTAGTCCACTTCATGTTTCTCCCAGCATTTCCGGCCATGGAGCATTGCAAGGAGTATTTGATGTCTTGGGGGGGTTTGTGTTGTTGTTATTTTCGTGTATGTATGTATGTGTTTGCTGTTAATGAGCTCCAGTATTTAAAACCAGATATGTTCTTTTTTTTTTTTTTTTACTCCTAATTCGTCAATCCTTTTCTTGTTCGGTTTTGTAATGGTTTTTTGTTCGATTTTTTGGATGGCATGTAAAGTCATTAGTGCATTTGGGTTAATGCCTAGTAAGGGATTTCACCCTTTATATGCATGTACTACCCGTGTGTACATATGCTTGGTCCATAAGAAAAGAGGGCTATGAAATCCTTTTAATAAATCCAATCAGTATGTGAAAAGTGTATTTTGAAGTGCAAATAGTTTTGGGTAAACGCCTTACCTAAAGCCTTGATAAATGCCTTACTTAGCGTTATTCATTCATTAGCGCATTGTAGAACCGTTTTTTTTCGTTAGTTTCTTTCAGTTTTGCGTGAGACAAGACAAAGAGAAGTGACAGAATAGACGGAAAATGTAAAATTTGGGCTAAATTTTTGCACATTAGGGAGGGGGAAGAGTAAAGTTTTACCCCACGTAATGTGCAAATATATAGCCCAAATTTGTTTCTAAAGTATTATATTTTTAACTTACCTTGGCATATTTCATTGGAATTCAGCGTCAGAGAAACATTAGAAGAACATTAGGTAGGGCGTACGTCATAAAAGTGCCGGGTTTTGGAAAAAAAATTATGTGAAGATATTGAACATGTTAGAGGGGTAGATGGTGCCATGTGGTTTGTGTTGACAGAATCTATCAGTGCATATGGGTTAATGCCTAGTAAGAGATTAGATAATTTTCCCATTAAGGAGATAATCATATATTATGGGCTAATGTATAATAACAAGATTTTTTTTATAATAAAAGAAGAGATTATTTGATTTTCAGGAATTGTTTTTATCCAGTTTCGGAATATTTGGCTATTTCAAGGAACAGCATAAAACCTGAATCATCTTGACTTAGTATCAAGCGCATAGCCAAATTTCTCATTTGGTGATCTTATAGTCAATTAACTTTATTTAGCTTGCCTTGTGTTCGTGCTAGATGCCCCAACGTTTTCAAGTTTCTTAATTAGGACCCGTCAAAATCGGATGAAAGGAGAAACTTGCAAAAGGAGTGCCTGATCCCTGATCCACGCGCAGTTTTTAAGAAGTAAATCTACTCTGTTATCTTTTCAAAAACTTCAGAAATAGGTGATAAAATAGTAATAGTCCTGTAATTGTTCGGAATATCTTTATCACCTTGTTTAAACAAGTGTAAAATTTAGCTACTTTAAGACAACTGGGAAAAATCCTTTTTTAATGCAAGAATTAAAAATATATAAAACCGGCTGAAAAAGTATATCAGTAAACAGAGAAATCGACATACCATCACATCCTGTCGAAAATCTCTTTTTAAACTAGTAACAGCTTTTTAGTACTCCAAGAATATAAATATATAAAGAATATAAAAATATAAATATTGTCTTATCTACTTTCTTTGGTAAATATTTTCTAGAAATTTAATCTGCCAGATAATGTCCAACTTCCCTAAAATGCTCAATAAATGCTTCTTTCATCGCTCTCTAATCCGTTATTTTAACTCCTTCATCAGCTGTAGTATGAGATGAAATGTGTCTTATTCAACATTTAGTTTTTAAATTATTGTATTTTCTTGTTTTTCGAGGGGAATCGCGTTTACGAAATTCCTTTTGATAATATTTTGCTTTGCCTCTCTGAGAACAAGTGTTAGCCGATTTCTATGCTTTTTAAAATTTTCAATATTAATTTAATTTGGTTGCTGCATATTCACCTTATATAACCTTTTTTTCTTTTATAATCTTTAACAGGATTCGATTAACCAGTGGCTTACTAGGTAAATCCTTACTTTTTCTAAATACAAAGGGACATACTGGGTCAAATATTTGGTTAAGTTTGCTATAAAACAATTGACTTATTAGGGTGCTCGATATTTAAAACGAATTGAAAAAATAATTATTTATAATTATTTATTTATAACTATTTATAATTATTTATCAAACTAGTTGTATACGCATTCCTGCTTAATTCCTTGCGTAAACATCTTGTCTCCTTCAAATCGGATCATTAAGTGAATGAGCCCTGCGACTAGGATTTACTCGGAGATGTACAATAGCCTTTCGCTCGATCTTGAGAAAATGGTGAAAGACAAGTTCTGTGAACTTGACCGGCATTTAAAATCCCTTGAGAAGTCCGTTTCCGATATCGATCTAGCTACTAATGCTGTGAAAGCGTCAGTCAGTGAAATTAAAGGGACAACAGACAATCACAATGAGACCCTTGCACAAGCGTCGCTAGGTAACCAACTGATATTTTTCGGCCTCGAAGAAGATGTAACAACGAACACTGTTATCAAGAAGAATGTAGAAAACAAATTTATGGAACTATTTGCGCAGAAATTTCCGGACATTCCTTTAGATGCCTCTGATGTTGTCTTTGCCCGAAGAATAGGACGTAAAGTGTCAAAGCTGCCAAGACCGACTGTAGTTACACTTTCAAACCTTAAAGTTCGGTCGCAGATTTTAAAAAATAGGAAGCAACTCGAGGGGTCTAGAATGTCTGTCACTGAATGCCTAACAAAAACTAAACGTGAGTTATTCGCATACGCAAAAACTGAATTTGGACTGAAAAATGTCTGGACCACTGATGGAAATGTTATGGTTAAAACCGGACCCACAAGTGCCCGTAAACTGTCAAATAAGGATGAGATTATCATTTTGAAGATATCTTGATACTTCGATCGGGGGCATTTAAAACTAAGAAAGTGTATTGATAATAATATTCATGGATGTAATTAATTTGTAACATTGTTGCTTTTCTGCCTTAGTGCTATCATTTCTTTTTCTCTTTCTACTTCTTATCCTGCTTATGCTTTTCCTGCTCTATTTCCTGCTTATGCCTCTCTACTTGTTGTGATAGTTGGTCGGATTTCTCAGACTAAAAAAAAAAAAAAAAAAAAGGGGGGGAGAAGGAACGGAGATTTTTTCATCTGAGGGTTGCCCGTTTTTGGCCGTCATCATCAGCAAACATATTCACGAAATAATACAAACACCGAAAACACTCCTGTTATTACTATTTTCCTCCACTATCATTATTAAGTCTAATTGATGAAAATAAAAAACATCGTTGATCTCGACGATGAATGATTTTTGATTCTTAATTGAACAGGCCCTGCTAAAAACCGCAAAATTGCAGATTTCTCAATCTGCAAGTATGCGATTACGAGTCAGCTATTGATCCCGTGATAGACAGGGTGAATGCGTCGTCCTGCTCATATGCAACACCCCAAGAATATCTTAATGAAATACTTCCTGCAATTTCTCCTAATGATAAATTTAATTTTTTCTGATAAATTGATAAATTTAATCTTTTAATTCAAGGAATTAAACACAAATGGGATGATATTCTTACATTCACTGCTGAAAAGAAAAATCCTTTTAGTTTAGTTGGTTTAACAGAAACTTGGCTGTCTTCTCAAGATGACATGTCGCCATACTGTCTGCCGGGTTTTGAAGCCATACATCTTCCACGGCACGTAACAAAGGGCTCCGGTGGCATTACATTATTTGTAAATGATTCTACCTCTTACAAGCGCCGCGATGACTTGGAATCAATTTTTAATGGTGTGGTCGAACGTCGTCGATCTGTCTACTCAATAGTCATTGAAACTCTTGGAAAGTCATCTCTAGTAGATTTCATATGCCTTTTTTATAAGCCACCACCATTTCCAAGTGACATTTCAAGTTGAACAGCTTATGTCGGAATGTGGTCGAGGTAAAAATACATGTCTTATGGGTGACTTTAATATCAACTTGCTGACGACTGACGGTGACACCAACCCGCGTTCGTTCCTTGATACAACCGTAGCATCTGGTCTTCTCCCCACTGTATTCTTTCCCACGCGGTATTGTTCAGCCAGAAATACTGCAACACAGATTGACAATATATTCCTTTCCTTTAACCCTCATACATCTTTTACCTCGCATATTATAACATCTGATGTTTTCGATCACTGCCCAGTCATCACAATGGTCCCAACAAGGGCAGGACGGTCCACTAAGTCAGCGTCTAATCGTGTTTTCACGTATCGAAGTTTTTCCGAAAAAAACATTGATTACTTCACTGAAACCCTGAAATCGAATGACTGGTCTGCTGTAACTCATGCGTCTTCGGTAAATATGGCAGCAAATGCACTCAAGAGCCGGCTTAAACAGTTAACAGAACGGTGTATTCCTCTACGAACAAGTCGGATCAAAAGTGTTCCCAAAACTCCTTAGATGACGAAAGGTCTCGTTCCGTCTACCAAACACAGAAATAGACTTTACCTGAAAGCTTGTAAATCTACAACTCCTGAAGCGAGAGAGACATACAAAAAGTAGAGAAATACATTAAACGGATTAGTACGTAATGCAAAAAGGTGGTATTATGCGGAGAGAATAAATGAATGTAAGAGTAACTTGAGAAAAGTATGGGAGGTTGTTAATGAAATAATTTGTCAAAGAAGGAAGAAGGTGGCTATACCTAAAGAAATAATAAATATGCGTGGTGAGACAGTAGCAAGCGAATCTCGTGCTGACGCTTTTAATCAATTTTTCGTTAATCAGACATCTCTACATGCTTCTGGCCCATCTCCTGAACAAACCTACAGTAGAACAATATCAGGTCTTTTTCTAGCACCATGTACGAAAGAGGAATTACTAGTGATTATCAGTAAGCTGCCTAATGGCAAAACCCAAGACACCTTTGGGCTGTGCAACTATATCTTGAAGAAGGCCTCTGCAGGTCTTGTAGCTCCACTAACACATTTGGTCAACCTTTCACTAGCAACCGGAGTTTATCCTAATGTGCTTAAAACTGCCTAAGTCCTTACCCTCTACAAAAAAGGAGACAAGAGTCTTATCTCTAATTATCGACCCATATCAATTCTACCGGTTATATCAAAAGTCCTCGAGCGAGTGGTTTATAACAGAGTGTATAGATTCCTTGATGTCAAGCAGCTGCTCTCTCCCCGTCAATACGGGTTTCGGCGTTATCATTCAACTTTGCATGCCTTAGTTGATTCAGTTGAATACATATTAAATAGCCAGGATGCTGGAGAAAAGGTACTAGGGATTTTTCTAGATTTCGCTAAAGCTTTTGATACGGTATGCCATTCAATCCTCCTCACAAAATTACATTCATTTGAAATATATGGTGTTGCTCACGAGTGGTTTTCATCGTACCTGACTGATCGTAAGCAGTGTGTAATTGTGGAGGGTAGTGTGTCGCCAGAATTACCGGTAAAATCTGGCGCACCTCAGGGGTCGGTACTTGGACCGCTCTTGTTTATTTTGTATATCAGTGACCTGACAACATGTCTTACTACAAACGCACACCCAGTACTATTCGCTGATTACTCAAATTTCTTCATTACTGCTGAATCATCCGAGTCTGCTACAAAAAAGACCCAAAAAACTCTTGACGAAATATCTGACTGATGTTTTCGTAACAAAATGCAGGTAAATGCTACAAAAATCTGCATCATAGTCTTCACTTCTGATCCTTCAAACTCCTCATTGTCTCACAATGTCGCACTGTCAATCAATGGAAATTCAATTCCTCAGACCACAGTCACAAAGTTCCTTGGCGTATTTGTAGATTCCTCTCTTTTGTTCAAACATCACATATCCCAGCTGTCTTCAACAGTCTCACGGCAAACATCAATGGTTCATAGAGCTAACCTGCTTCTAAGTGCTGACATGATGAAAATGCTTTATAATGCTTTTATCTTCCCCTACTTGAACAACTGCTATTCTGTCTGGGTAATACATTCAAATCTCATCTAAAATCATTAAAGAGATCACAAAACCGTGCAGTCAAGGCCACATATTGCCTCCCCAGGCTATACCCCTCAACAGACCTATACAGAGACACTGGAACAATAGATATAACTGATATAATCAACGTTAGTAATCTGCGTTTAGCACACTCGGCAATATCGAATAGAATTCCTCAAGGTCTTTCCAGGTACTTCGAACTTTGTAGCACAACTCATCGAGGAAGAGCTCTCCGCTGCAACAAGTACAATTTTAAGCTAGCGAGAAGAAGGTTTACGAGGTCTCAACACTCCAGTTTATAGAAGTATTTCTGTATAGAACTCAATTAATGAATCTATTAAATCTATAAAATCATTTGGCACACTCCAAAAACGATACCTCTCTTACACAGTATTGGATACTGCATGAGTTAATGTCTCAATTTTTCGTTTGTATCTTATCCTCTCACTCTCCTTCTTTGACTCCACCTCGTCTCAATTCTTTTCTTTCTAATTCTTTATCCCTCTCTTATGTTATCAGCTCTTCTCTTTTCATTTCATAGTGTGATATAAATTTGTTTACCAATACCGGGTATGACTCGTACAAGCATTGCTTTGAGTCGAAATGTTCATGTTAATTGTTTCGTTTGTTCATTTATTAAAAATAACAGGTTGATTGATTGATTGATTCTTCTTCTTATAGTAGAAAGGTAGTATTTCTGCGTTTGGATTGAAATATAAAAATAAATTGATGATTTTACTGTTAATAGCTCTGAGACATTGTGTTTTAGGTTGCCAATAAGATACCTCAGCAATATATTGAGAACGACTGGGGGTATTAAGGCTACTACTATTACTACTTCTGCTCTTACAATTTGAATAAATGAAAAGAGTGTCAGTGTATCCAGGTTGTCAAAGAGCATAGATAGAATCTTTTGGGAATGATATTAAGTCTTGTTTTTCAGGTCAACTTCAGGACTTATAAAATTAAATAAAAAATACTGTTTGTGTCAGGATTAAAAAAATGTTGAAAAAGTTTCTCCAACATACAAATAGCAAGCTAAACTATGGATTCTTATAGAAAAAAAAATTAAAAGGTATAAAATATTTTTTTTTCAATGAAAACAAGTTCTTCAAAGGAAAGTAAAGAGCTCCATTAAGCCAAAATGAGCATAAATAAAGTCAAATAATCTTCAAAGCATAAAACTACATCAAATCACTATCAATAGATAAATGAAACTCAAAACGAACAGAAATTACAGTAAACAGCCAAGTCAAACTGAAAACGGGCAAAATTAACATGATTAGGGCCGATAACCCCTATGCCCAGTGGCGGATCCAGGGGGGAGAGGGCCCCTCTTAGCGTAGTCTAAAGTAGTGTACTTTACTTAATTAACGCACGTTTGCGTTAATTAAACTTGCTCCTAACGGAAGTTCATCGAATCAACCTATTTTGCCCCCCCCCCCCCCTAAGAAAATCCTGGATCCGCCCCTGCCCTGCCTTCTCAAGACCAGAACATAATTTTCGCTTCACTGAAAAAAAAACATTTTTTAAATGTTTTCGATTTTTTTTATTTTCATAAATAAAAAATTATCGGAACCTTAAGGAATAAATATAATATTGCATTGCTCCCCAGAATAACCTTGGAAATTATGCAACCACTCCTGGGGGAAATGCTCTGAAACGTGCTCATAAATATAATAATAATCAATAATGATAATTTAATTATAACCCACTGCACAAACAATGTGATAAAAAGTGGAGTAAAGAGAAAAAGGAAGAAAAATAAACACACACAGCACAATGTAAAATATACAAATAAAAAGAACATTCAGTTAAACAAACGAATAATAATGATATATTTCTTACCACTTACAAAAGGGAAACGGTGAAATACCAGGAAAGAAAACAAAAAAACTACAAATAAGCAAAAAATACACAAAAAAGAAACAACGAATTAGCTAAACAGGCGGATAATACGATGGTTAGGACCAAGACGGATTGGCGCATCATCAACTAATTTCGAACTCAAATTTTCCAATGAAAGAACAATATCTGTTGCCTGATACGGACTGATTAACCTCCGGTTCCGGAATGATCGCGGTAAATAAAGTAAAAACTTGCAGTAGCGATAGTAATCCGTCTTGGCCCTTTTTACGTCATCTTTATTCAGAAGCATATATACGCCAGAGCAAAATAACACGGAATGGTCGGAAAAACTCGAGTGAAGCTTTGTTAGCGCTTGTCGCCGGAAATGTCCACGATTTCCAATAATTTTAGAATATCCCAGTTTAAGCTTATTCTTAACATCACGAATTGTCTGAAACCGAAAAGAACTTAGTGAATTGCAGACAGAGATCCCGAGCCATCGAAAAGAGGGGACTTGAGGCATTGAAAAAGAGCTGCAATCCAAAGGATGAGACGAACTAATCCCATTAAAAATAAGATATTCACATTTATCAACATTAAGGAATAACTTAATACTTCCAAATGCAGCGGCGACGGATCGGACAGAACGCGCTAAACCAAACTCAGTTCGGCTAATAAGAAGCAAGTCGTCAGCATAAGCTAAGTGTGACAAGTCTGTGAATCCCGTAAGGCAAGAACTACTTATACCAGACAAAACATGTTCAATAGAAGCAATAAAGATATGGGGAGAGAGAACTCCCCCCTGCCTAACTCCACATTTAACTGTATGTCCGAAGAAATCCCCACTTCCTGACTTTAATATTAGATATGAATTTGAACACCAAAACTTTAGAACAAGAATCATAGACGCATTCACACCGAGTTGACTAAGAGTATAGAAAGCTTGGGCATGGCAAATGCTATCGAATGCTTTAGATATATCAAGGGTACAAAAATGAAGACTATAGCTATTTCGAGTGGCTTCCTTAATAGGCTGCGCTAAAACGCGGTGAGCATGTTGACAACTCAAACCAGACCTGAATCCAAACTGGTTAGCCTCATAATTTGCAAATTTATCAATGTGTGGAAGCAATACATACTCAAATAATTTACTTAGAGTACAAGCGACAGTAATCAGCCTGTACGAATTACATGAATGTAGATATTTTCCTTTTTTTATTGTAGAAGTAACGCTTCCACATAAAAACGAATCAGGGACAATAGACCTAGAAAGGCACATTTGAAATAATAACTGGAGATGCGATACAAATTCCATTCCATACAGTGGAACGCGGATCAAGATGAGCGGCACAAATACTATCAAGGTCACAAGCCATTGAATTCAACCGTCGAAGAGATTTCACAATATTAGATTTTCAACAGGAATAATATGTCTTTGGCTCACCCTATTAGGAAGAACCTTTGCCAGTAAAGCAGAAAAACGGCTATGAACAGCATGATTAGTCCGGAAAAGAAGTGTGTATAGTGATTAATATACGACAATCTTGGAATAATATCACTGGAGAAAGAATCTTCAAGTTTTGACGCATTTAGCACACTTTTCCACTGTTTACCATTAGACGGGAATTCAGCGCCCTAAAACCGAACTGCACGAAGATGACACTCATAAGCCGATTTTGTTTTCTACTTGATGCTAAAAACTTGCCCACTAGAAGCTCTATCGCAAGCAATCCATAACTTTAACCAAAACTTGGCTCGGTTTTTAACTTTCTTAAGTTTCGGATCACACTTCCAAAAAGTCTTGCGGGTGTTAAGTCGCACGCAAAAAAACAGAACAGCTATTGCTTCAGCTTGTTTAATTGAAGAGATAATATTTCTATAGTAAGCATTTAGCTGACCACGGACACCATTGACAAAATAACCGGCACCAAGAAGATGAAAAGGCACAGATATATTGGGTAGCAGCAAAGCGAGAGTCGAAAGATAGAGTGACCAATTTGCATTACCCCAATCACGTTTGCAAGTCCATTTTTTAGACTTAGGAGGAGCACTGAAGCTGATTAGGAGGAGCTCTCCTTATCGTCAGCATGAACATCAGAGGAATGAAGAAGGGGCGTTCACACAAAATGGTCTAAATCAGAAACTGCACCACTATTATGGATATATGAGAAGCTGGAATCTTTATTTATAATCCTATACGCAGCTGGTAGAGCATTTAGCAGGGTCTCAGAACGAATGGATGGTAAGTGAATGTTGCAATTCAGATCACCGGCAAGTAGCCATGTGTAGCCAAGAGTTTCGATGCCACTAATTAGACCTTGTAGCTTATAACAAGACTTGGCAAAGCTCGAGAACGACTATACCAACTTTTTATCATGCGGCAGGTAAGCATTTATTAGGACAGTGTCACCAAGTCTTACAGCTAGAAAGTGCTCAGATGAGTGGTAGCACACCGGGGATAAATCTTCAAGAGTCCGTTTGATATAACACGCGAGACCACCAGAAGGCCTACCCCGAGTCCGTCAGGAAAAGGACATCAAGACGGCTTAACTTTTCTTCCAGGCTTGGCACTTTATCTTCAGTCCCGTTAATGTTAAACGAACACACAGAGATTTTGGGACAGTTCATTTATGAAGGCGCCCAGTAACGTTCTTAACAAGAGCTTGGAGAGGGGGACAGCGAAAACTAAATTCCACATGATCACCTCCACAGTTTGCATATTTTATGGGATTTGTACAAGGGGTTTCCTTGCAGTACTCATGAGGACAGGAGAATCTGGAACATTTATGGGAGGTACTGGGACATTTAGCAATTAGATGCTCAGGAGACTGGCATTTTCTACAGCATCTTGGGATTTTCTTAAATTCATAGACACGGATCAGTTCATATTCAACTTTCAATCCCAATCTAAGAGCCGAAATCTGAGATTCTTGATCACTAAAGGCAATCTTGACACACCGTGAATTGCCAATCCGGGTGGCTTCAATAACCCCAAAACAGTTGTTGAACAGAGATAAATCAAACGAGTCGCCAATCACTTTCGCGATTCCGTAAAACTTCTTTTCCACAACCTTCACATCCGATCCGCGCAAGACCAAACGGGCTGAATCGCAAAAGCCACTTGCCACGACACTGTCAATATTCACAATTATTCTGTCCCCCGAGGTGCGAATATTCTCAACACATTCATGTCCGGCAATTTTATCAACCACAGCTTTTCGTTTCGACGGATTAGACATAGACATAGACATAGGTTTATTAAGAACGAACAGCGTAGCCATGGCTAATTTATGTCGTCTTTACAACAATATGGAAAAAAAAAGAAAAAAAATACAAATGACACTATAAGAACACTAACATGTGAATACAAATAACACTAAGTCTTGTTGTATGCTTCTACAAAAAAGGGGACAAACGTGTTTTTGTAGCGGTTGGTCCTGCAGACCGGGGGTTGTAGCTTCAACTGGGATCTGGTTCTTTGGTTAACAGGAGCATCGGGTGGGAGGATCAGTCTGTGATGGGGCGAAGATAGCAGTGACTTGCCGAGGGACATGATCAGTGATAATCGTCTGTCGCTGAGGGATTCAAGGTTCAGTTCTTGTAAGAGTTTGTTGTAGTCGTCACTTCTGTTACCAACGATTATGTTAACTGCTCGTTTCTGCAAAGATTCAAGGTCATCGCAAAGGTAGTGGGTGCTCTGGACAAAAGGTCCCCAGACAGCGACGGCGTATTCGAGTAGAGGTCTCACATACGTAATATAGGCATTTTTTAGGCTTTGAGTGTCGCAGCCAAACCTGCGCATCAGGACTAGGGTCTGAAGTGATGCATTGCCAGCCTTAATAACCTTCTCCACGTGTTCGGTGAATGTGCAGTCCATCGATAATGTGACTCCGAGGATTTTTGCAGATGGAACAATAGGGAAAGGGACTTGCGGGAATTCCAGATCACGTTTTAAGGGGCAAAACCTGAGGATCGTTGATTTATCTGCATTCAGTGTCAACTTGTAACGTTCACAGTCCTCAGAGAAGGATGCCAGAAGGGTCTCGCTGAACTGACGTTCGATTACACCTTCTCTCACGAGGTATTTGAGGACAAATGATAAATCGTCGACGAATTTGAGTCGCTCTTCGAAATTCTGAAGGAGGAAGTTTATGAGGGAGATAAATATGAAACCAGCAAGTCTTGTACCCTGAGGGGCTGCCACAGGTAAGTTTAGACCAGTATGAGATCAAGTCACCTTCAAACAATGGAAATACACACTGCGTTCTGTCCTGAAGGAAGCTCATCACTAATGCAAGAGACCGCTTCTGTGCGCCCATTGCTCGCATATTTTTTGCTGCCGTAAGATGACAAATCAGGTCAAATGCCTTCCTCAAATCGGCGAGAGCTAGGTCGATGAAGGTACTGCCCTTGTCAAGCCACTTAAAGATAATGTCAACTAGGCGCACGAGGTATATCGAGGTATTGCAACCTTTGAGGCCGCCATACTGGTAACGGTCTATGTTTTCCCGCGTTTGCTTGAGCAATTCACGCAGGATGAATGACTCGGTGACTTTTGCAAAGGTAGATGTGATTGATATCGGTCGTAACTCGTTGCAAGATTTGGGTGTTTTAGTCTTCGGTATAACACGCACAAATGCGCGTTTCCAGCACGACGGGAAAGTTGACTGGGCGAAACATTCGCTGATGATGTGTCCAAGTGGCTTGGCGAGGAAAAGAGAGAACTCTCGTATTAACCTTACAGGCAGCTCTTCAGGAAAAGAGCTACTGGATGGACACAACTTGTTCAGCTCTTTGAAAACTTGATACTCAACTATTTCGATTTCACCTTCGTCGGGGCATATTAACAGTAGATTCTCTATTTCAGTGTTAGTTGGGGCAGGAAAGGATGTACAAATGTCAGTAAAGTAATTGTTGACGTCATTTGCACTCACGAGTGACCCATCATCGTTCAGAATACGGATACTGGATGATACTGTTTTTCCAGCAATCTGCCTCACTAGACGGTGCCATTTACGGGGATCCTTTTTTATTTCAGGGTCCAAAAGGGATTTTCCGAAGGACTTTCTTGCCTCGCGACAAAGGCTAACGATTTTGTTTCTTAATAATCGTAACGACGTTGCGTCTCCACTTGACTGCCTTACAGTGTTTTTTTCGCGAATCAGCTGTTTTATTTTTGGAGTGATCCAGGGCTTGTCAGATTCGCTCACGACAAATGGCTTTTCCGGGAAAATTTCTAAGTATTTCTCATAGAGTAGGGACTGAAATATTTCTGCTTTCCTGTTGACATCGCTTTCGTTGTATACTTCGCTGAAGCAGTGAGTACCGACCAACATTCCGTACGTATTAATAGCAGACCTCGTGATAGGTCTCCGGAGTACTTTTATTTTCTTAAGCTTCCTGATTTCACTTTTTGCCTTCATCAGCAGAGTGTGATGGTCCGATTTGCCCAATGGCCCGTTCGAAGACACGTCTTTGTAATATGGAGCAAGGTTTGTAAGAATAAGGTCAAGGGTGCTCCCGGTCACATGGGTGGGTATCTTGACCACTTGTGACATACCCAGCGTATTAGCAAGCCATTGTTTCTTTGTTTGGTTGAAGTCACCAGCTAATATGAAGCCCGGGCGGCTATACCGCTGACGTAATGTGTCTAACGTAGACTGAAGGTAGGATACCAACAGCCGTCTGTTCTTGGCGCTTTCAGGATAGTAGATACTTGCAATAATGATGCAAGAGACATCTCGTGGTAAATGTTTTGGCTTGCATAATGCCCAGATCGCTTCATGGGTAGGGTCATTGAAGTTATCTAAATATTTGCAGGGGATATCATCGCGTACATACAGGGCAACACCTCCGCCAATCCTGTCTGTTCTAGTGTTCAAGAAAACCTTGTAACCAGCCATCCTTCCACTTGTTTCATCGAGCTGCCATGTTTCGGTAATTGCGGCGATATGGATATTATTCTGACGTAGAATGACATCTAACTCATCTACTTTATTCGTTAGTGAGCGGACGTTGCTCAGAAGGAAGTTTGGAAGTTGGTGTTTACAAGAGAGAACCTGCGGCGATAATACTGGAGGACAATCAGACCCGAAATCATTGGTAGGAGCATTGTTGTCAGGGATCAGCCGGGGCGGTAGGCTCACGCGCGGGATTGAGACTAAACACCTCTCACGCTTAGGCTTTTGGCTGGCCAATCGTCCGTAGGTGACTAACACGTCAATCTTAAATTTCTTTCTGCCACCTCTGCGTCCTCTTCTTGTTCGCTTCCGAACGAAGGGAACGTCATCTATATTTTTATAAATTCTTAGTGTGACGAGTGTGGCTATGACAGATGGCGCCAAAACAGCAAAAGAAATGAAAGTACCTTTTTTGCATTGATCAATCCAGTTTTCAGCAGCAGCCTCAGTCACAAAGAATAGCACTATTAATGCAGTTTTGATTAATACCACTTTCATCGCAAAGGGAGGAGTATTTCAAGGCACTGAACAAGTTAAACTAGGATAGAGTGACTTGCAGCCTCAACGGCGCGAGAGCCATCTATTTCAGAACCTAACCTAACCTAACCTTTGTCAAGATCGTCAAGATTGTTAAGATCGCGCGGTGTCTTCGTGATAACGATTGTCGCTTGATAACGATAAAGATTGTCGAAATGTACATCATAAGCAGTCACCTTATATCTAATTTGCAGCAAAGTCTGTTGAAGAGTATTAATTTTTGCCGTTAGCCTAGAATAGGCTACTGCAGGTAAAGATGGAACCTCTGTGGGGGAACGTATCACGAAAACGAACAGGATAGGATTAGACCCAGTTTTCATTCTCTGAATCAGTTCTAGCATGTCCTTCAGGTGATTCATTGTAGCATTTGGTCCAGTACATTTAGGACAAGCCACCGAAATCAGCAGCTTTTCCCACAGCAATTTCTTTCCTTTCGCAATATCAGTCACCTCAAAAAAGTCTACAGCTGATTTCATAATAACTGCATCTTCTGCTCCTCTCTCCAAATTATACTGAAGAAAGTTCAGAACAGGGGAATACACTAAACAGTCCGATGGTCCAAAATCAATGTCCATTTTCCGTACGAATTTGTTAATCCAAAAGATTAATACGTTTATCCGTAAAACAAAGCGTCTACAAATGTCTAATTTCTTGCTAAAAACTAGTGAGACAATTTTCACACAATATCGCTATAAGCGAACTTCATTTGTTGACTGATTATAAAATAAGTTCATAAAAACTTGTCAAACAGCTTTTATTTAAAATCCAGAGAAGTTATTCGTTGTTCACTGAATGAATGCTATTTCAAGACTGACGATGTCACTCACATCGTTTTTTTTCCAGAATTAAGGCTCTAAATGAATTTTTTCAAACTTTTGACCTATCTAGATCGTTTTTTTGGAGGAGAAAATCCCAGTTTGCCAATTAAAAAAAAAAAAAAAAAACAGGGTCGCTTTCAAGAATAAATTTATACATAAATAAATCTATGACTATCAAATCGTTCTTCTGGACGGTTCGTACTAGTTCAAAATAGTGTGTCAATGGTTTCATATAATTCTGAGACGTTTCAAATTACTCTGACCTCGTTTAATGTTTTCACTTAAATACAAATGTTTAACCATCAACTGTTATGCTATTCGCATCGGCTTATCTAAAAAGAGGCACCCGGAAACATTTCAAATGTCTAAAACTTAAAGTGATGAATTAAAAATTCATTCTTAATTGAGAGTATTCAAATTGAATTGTTAAAATTGTTATTCATAAAATATTTTAAACAATATAACAAAACCGAAAACAATTTTCAAATTAATTTCGAGAGAAAAAAAGAAGAAATTATTTACAATAAACCGTTTGTAGTTTTGATTATTTCTCTAGAGAAAGATCTTTAAAAACATCATTTAATTTTTGATTTGCTGAACGGATTGAAGATTTACACCCTCATCTCCATCAGTCAGTATATATCGGCACCATTGTCGCAAACCTGTGAAAAAATTAGCCATTACCTGGGTCAGTAGCCCGATTCCTACTTAGGTTATACAAAAATAAGAATGAAAACTTTGTTAAAACACATTTTGATCACATTTTTACGAGCCAGACAAAAATTTTTGGGGGAGGAGGGGTCAAACTCCCTCCTCCCAAAATCATTTTAATTAAAGGCAGTAATAATCTTATTATCGGTGTGTTTGCCTCCAAGAGGATAGAATAAACTACTTTCACCCAAATAGCAATACATTACCATCTTATAATATTTTAGTTTAAAAAACTTCTAATAATGTTTAACTATGTTTCGTATTATAAATTATACGATTTACCTATGTTTGGTGTATCTTTGAAATTACTTATCTTCCTAACTTTA
Source organism: Artemia sinica (assembly GCA_027921565.1). NCBI lineage: Eukaryota > Metazoa > Arthropoda > Branchiopoda > Anostraca > Artemiidae > Artemia > Artemia sinica. The sequence goes on along the minus strand of JAPEVW010000034.1, from coordinate 355,726 downwards.
CTAAATTAGTCCTAACCTATATCAAACAAGCCTTAGACAGTTCGTTTTCTAAAGGGGAACGTCTTGCTGTCAAGGAATTTGTTGGTCTTTTGAAATGTATTTTTATTAAGACTGTAAAATCAATAAATGTCTTTGATTTAAAATACATGATTTGACAAAATGCAAAAATTTACAGTCTCCTATTTAGACCTCATATTTACACCCAAATTGAAAAATTTTCATAAAATCGCTAAAATGTTAATGACAGTTATAGTAAATGTCTCATTATTAGCAATCCTGGAGCTTTAGCTCCAAAACCTTTGACTTTCTATCATTTAACAATAAAATCTTTGTAACTGTGACCATACAAAATAACTTGTGAAATTTCACAGGAAACGTGTAATGATGGCAACATTGGTGCGCTGGTCCCGGAGGGTCTGAAATACCAGGACAACACGTGGAGGGAGTGAAGAAACGTACTGCAATACCAGGCCAACCCGTAGAGGGAGCGGGGCAAGCCCCAATATACATCCATAAATTTCCAAAAATCAGTTTAATATTCTGGGGCTCTTATAGGGACCGGTTCTAGGCGTTCACCCCCCGGAAAACAACCCCCCCTTGGAAAATAAGGCTTTCCAAATTGGAGAATTTTATTTGAGTTTTTTTTTTATTTCCGTAGGGGGAAAGTAGTATCTTATATAAAATACATGAAAAAATACATTGAATTGCGCATAAGGTTTCAAAAATACATGAAAAAATACATTGGAATTGGGCAAAGAAAACCCATGCGTGGAACATTGTATTTATGCGTGAACATTTTAAAGGTTGGCCCACTAAAGTCGAGGTTTTTTTTTAAACTTGGCAAAGTATAATGTAGTCAAGCATGTTTTGCTCGTAATAATATAATTTAAAGCAAACAGGTTTTTTTGTAAAGCATTAATAGATATCACCAGTGATTGCATAATATGCCTTACCACGGGGCAGTCACCTATGGATTCTACGAGTGATTGCGTAATATGACTTACCAGGGTCAGTCACCTATTACTACGAACGGTACATGCCTTACCAGACGGGTTATCTGAGGTAACACCCATTTTTTTGGGGTCAATCAGAGAGAGAGCGGTGGTTACTCCATATACAGTAACTTGATTAGTAGGTTTTTTGAAGCACTTTCATCATAACATGTTTTATTATTATTTTTTTGGCAATTGACATTTTCTTCTGATAACAAGTACCATTCATTGCGATCGTAGCTCTATGTTGGCTCGTTTTAAATACTTCAGCTTGTCTATTCATTTGTGTTAAATAAAAATCTTGAATCTGGAAAATGAAAAAATAAGTATTTAAACAAAATGTACGATGCTGCTAATTAAAGAATAGTAGGCTACACTCAGAATTGTTTGCATGAGGGTTCAGTTAAAGAGGTCTCACTTGCACGAGGGTTCAGATGCATGGGGATTCAGTTGCTTGGGGTTCAGTTACACGGGGGTTCAGTTACAATGGGACCCACACAAAAACAAAGGGGCACACACAAAAGCCAAATTAGCCCAGTGGCCTGTGAGAAATCATGGGTTGCATGGAGGGTTGAGTTGCAAGGGGGTTCAGTTAAAGGGGGTACAGTTACACGGGGGTTTAGTTAAATTGGGTCTAGTTGCACGAGGGTTCAGTAGCACGAGGGTTCAGTAGCATGGGGATTCAATTGTACAGGGTTTCGGTTATACAGGGGTTCAGTTACATGGAGGGTTCAGTTGCACGAGGGGAGATTTGCGAATTGGAGGAGATGGTGTGATAGTGTACTGTATAATACACAAGTGATGTTTTGGAGAGTATTGTCAATTTAAAATAGTTTAGAAATAAAAAAAAATTAACAAGAAATGGCTGAAAAGTGTTTTGAGGGAGATGGGGTTGCATGGAGGGTTGAGTTGCACGAGGGTTCAGTTAAAGGGGGTACAGTTACACGGGGGTTTAGTTAAATTGGGTTGAGTTGCACGAGGGATCAGTAGCACTAGAGTTCAGTAGCAAGGGGGCTCATCCGATCTCACGAGGGTTCAGTAGCATGGGGATTCAATTGTACAGGGTTTCGGTTATACAGGGGTTCAGTTACATGGAGGGTTCAGTTGCACGAGGGGGGATTTGCGAATTGGAGGAGATGGTGTGACAGTGTACTGTATAATACACAAGTGATGTTTTGGAGAGTATTGTCAATTTAAAATAGTTTAGAAATAAAAAAAAATTAACAAGAAATGGCTGAAAAGCGTTTTGAGGGAGATGGGATTGCATGGAGGGTTGAGTTGCACGAGGGTTCAGTTAAAGGGGGTACAGTTACACGGGGTTTTGTTAAATTGGGTTGAGTTGCACGAGGGATCAGTAGCACGAGAGTTCAGTAGCACGGGGGTTCAGTTGTACAGGGTTTCGGTTATACAGGGGTTCAGTTACATGGAGGGTTCAGTTGCATGAGGGTTCAGTTGCACGGGGGTTGAGTTAAATGGGGCTTGAGTTCCACGAGAGTCGACTATAAATAAGGCTATTGCGTCTTTCTGAACTTTCTGTGAGAGGCGGGGTTAAGTATTTAGTTTAAATAATTCTAAGAGGAATTGAGTTTTTCTTTCAGTGAAATGCAAGAGTTGGAATATTTCAGTAGTGCTTTGTCGTGGTTTAGCTTGTCACAGTTACATTCTCTTGATCTTTCAAAGTTCACTTTCATTTTATTTCATTGATTCTTTTTGTTTGCATGTCCGGGTTGGTGTTTGCAAGTCCAAGTTGGGTTTTCAGACCTAGGTTTTTAGATTTTCGTGTGTGTTTGACTCCTGGGGTTTATTATTTGAGAAGTTAACTTTAGTATTTCGTGATTTGACGTGCCTGAAATCATGAATTAGAATAGTTAATTAGCTGTTTGGGTTTTCAGACCTAGTTTTTTTAGATTTTCGTGGATGTTAGGTTCCTGGGATTTATTATTTGAGAAGTTAACTTTAGTATTTCATAGTTTGACTTGCCTGAAATCATGAATTAGAATATTTAATTGGCTGTTTGGGGGTTTTCAGACCTAGGTTTTTAGATTTTCGTGTGTGTTTGACTCCTGGGGTTTATTATTTGAGAAGTTAACTTTAGTATTTTGAGGTTTTACGTGCCTGAAATCATGAATTAGAATAGTTAATTTAGCTGTTTGGGTTTTCAGACCTAGTTTTTTTTTAGATTTTCGTGGGCGTTAGGTTCCTGGGACTTATTATTTGAGAAGTTAACTTTAGTATTTCGTATTTGACGTGCCGGAAATCATGAATTAGAATATTTAATTGGCTATTTGGGGATTTTTAGACCTAGGTTTTTTAGGTTTTCGTGTGTGTTTGACTCCTGGGGTTTATTATTTGAGAAGTTAACTTTAGTATTTTGTGGTTTTACGTGCCTGAAATCATGAATTAGAATAGTTAATTCCTTTTTAGTTTTTTCAGACCTAGGTTTTTTAGATTTTCATGTGTGTTTGACTCCCGGGGTTTATTATTTGAGAAGTTAACTTTAGTATTTTGTGGTTTTACGTGCCTGAAATCATGAATTAGAATATTTAATTAGCTGTTTAGGGTTTTTAGACCTAGGTTTTTTAGATTTTCGTGGTTGTTTTGCCGAAAAAAAACATAGTTGTACCCTCAACGCCTCGCTCTTTACGCTAAATTTTTTTATTGTTTTAAAAATTAGAGTTGTGAGAAAGTCAAACTTTAACGTAAAGAGCGAGTCGTTGAGGAGGGGAGAGCCCCTTTCACAAACAGAATAATTTCTGTTCGTTTTAAGTTTTAACATCGTTCCTTACTTTCAGTTAAAAAAAACTTGTTTTTTACTTAGGTAATAATGGAACATTTAGTATTTTTTCTAATGTAAGTGTTTTCTTAAGAAAATGGCCCATCTTTAACAAATATAGCCTTAGCTAGTTAAAACTGCGCATAAATTCTTGATTTTTTGTCGTGTTACTTAGGTAATAATGGAACATTTAATATTTTTTCTAATGTAAGTGTCTTTCTTAAGAAATTCCCACTGGAGGTTTTATGACTCCTCCCCACAATGAATTCAGATGGTTTTAGGACTCATCTCACTAGCCATAACTCCATTCAACCTTGAGCGAAGGTATAAAAGTTTGATGAAGTATTTCTCTACTTAACAACTACATTAATAGCCTCCAAGATGATAGGACTGTATGACTCCGAATTTATCGGATTAAAAAAATCATCTTATCGTGTTATATTTGAATGTGCTTTTTTATTACTGTCTATGGATCTCGAAGAAATTGACTGTTATCATTGGATAGTGAACTATAATCTGTTTGAGTATGATAAAAGCGTGTGGAGTACTACATTACGTTATATAAACAGACTGGGATTCTATGATAGAGTGATTACACCACTTAATAATACTGGTCAGGAACTGAGAAATGTTCAGGAGGAAGTCAGTGAAATTTGCAGCTTTTTTGGGGTTGAAGCACTCTACGTAAAGGGTAATGTACCTACAGATAAAGTTTTAATTCAAAAGTGTGACCCTAGGATTCCACTTTTCAATCTTGAAGAGTTTAAGTGTCCTAAATTTGAAGGGGGTTATCACCGTCCTGAAGACGAGGTTAGGTTCTTCGCGCAGTGGATACCTAAGGACATACCTGATCGTGATAAATCCGTAAGACATGGTAAAAACAAACTATTCTATATCATGGGATCATCGTTTCTGGATGTTTAAGTGTGAACTCTAAGTACTATTTTTATGTAAATATGTGGTGTTGTATTTTTTTCTCAAAAAAAATATGTTAATACGTTTAAGCAATAAATATCTTTAAGCTTAACCCGTCTTTATTCTTTAGAATAGTTTTATTCATTTCATTAAATTATGAAGAAATTGTAAGTAAGTAACAATAGCTTTCTTGAATTCACTTCCTGGACACAATACAGATATTTAATTCAAGAAATCTTAATAAAATCGCAAGTAAGTAATAAAGTCTTTATTGTTTTCACCTATTGGATACACAATGCTGAAATTTCATTCAAGAAATTATGAAGGAATTGTAAATAGGTAACACACTCATTCTTGAAGTCACCTCTTGTATACACAATGCAGAAATTTCATTTAAGAAATTATCAAAAATTGTAAGTAAGTAGCAAATTCTTTCTTGAATTCGCCTCCTGGATAAATAAAAAAAAGACATTTCATTCAAGAGATTATGACGAAATTCTAAGTAAGCAACAAACTCTTTCTTGAAGTTACCTCATGGATACACAATGCAGAAATTTCATTTAAGAAATAATCAAAAATTGTAAGTAAGCAGCAAATTCTTTCAAAAATATGTTAATACGTTTAAGCAATAAATATCTTTAAGCTTAACCCGTCTTTATTCTTTAGAATAGTTTTATTCATTTCATTAAATTATGAAGAAATTGTAAGTAAGTAACAATAGCTTTCTTGAATTCGCTTCCTGGACACAATACAGATATTTAATTCAAGAAATCATAATAAAATCGCAAGTAAGTAATAAAGTCTTTATTGTTTTCACCTATTGGAATCACAATACTGAAATTTCATTCAAGAAATTATTAAGGAATTGTAAATAGGTAACACACTCATTCTTGAGGTCACCTCTTGTATACACAATACAGAAATTTCATTTAAGAAATTATCAAAAATTGTAAGTAAGTAGCAAATTCTTTCTTAAATTCACCTCCTGGATAAATGAAAAAAGACATTTCATTCAAGAAATTATGACGAAATTCTAAGTAAGCAACAAACTCTTTCTTGAAGTTACCTCATGGATACACAATGCAGAAATTTCATTTAAGAAATAATCAAAAATTGTAAGTAAGCAGCAAATTCTTTCAAAAATATGTTAATACGTTTAAGCAATAAATATCTTTAAGGTTAACCCGTCTTTATTCTTTAGAATAGTTTTATTCATTTCATTAAATTATGAAGAAATTGTAAGTAAGTAACAATAGCTTTCTTGAATTCGCTTCCTGGACACAATACAGATATTTAATTCAAGAAATCATAATAAAATCGCAAGTAAGTAATAAAGTCTTTATTGTTTTCAGGTATTGGATACACAATACTGAAATTTCATTCAAGAAATTATGAAGGAATTGTAAATAGGTAAGACACTCATTCTTGAGGTCACCTCTTGTATACACAATGCAGAAATTTCATTTAAGAAACTATCAAAAATTGTAAGTAAGTAGCAAATTCTTTCTTGAATTCGCCTCCTGGATAAATAAAAAAAGACATTTCATTCAAGAAATTATGACAAAATTCTAAGTAAGCAACAAACTCTTTCTTGAAGTTACCTCATGGATACACAATGCAGAAATTTCATTTAAGAAATTATCAAAAATTGTAAGTAAGTAGCAAATTCTTTCTTGAATTCGCCTCCTGGGTAAATAAAAAAGACAGTTCATTCAAGAAATTATGACAAAATTCTAAGTAAGTAACAAACTCTTTCTTGAAGTTACCTCATGGATACACAATGCAGAAATTTCATTTAAGAAATTATGAAAAAATTGTAAGCAAGTAACAAACTCTTTCATGAAGTCACCTCGCGGATACACAATGCAGAAATTTCATTAAAGAAATTATGAAAAAATTGTAAGTAAGTAGCAAATTCTTTCTTGAATTCACCTGCTGGATAAACAAAAAAGACATTTCGTTCAAGAAATTATGACAAAATTCCAAGTAAGTAACAAACTCTTTATTGTTTTCATGACTTAGATACACGATGTAGAAATTTAATTCAAGAAATTATGAAAAAATTCTCAGTAAGTAACAATTTCTTTCTTGAAGTCAACTCTTGGATACACAATACGGAAATTTCATTTAAGAAATTATGAAAAAATTGTAAGCAAGTAACAAACTCTCCTGAAGTCACCTCTTGGATACGCAATGCAGAAAATTCATTTAAGAAACTATGAAAAAATTGTAAGTAAGTAAGAAATTCTTTCTTGAAGTTACCTCTTGGATACACAGTACAGAAATTTCATTAAAGAAATTATGAAAAAATTGTAAGTAAGTAGCAAATTCTTTCTTGAATTCACCTGCTGGATAAACAAAAAGACATTTCGTTCAAGAAATTATGACAAAATTCTAAGTAAGTAACAAACTCTTAATTGTTTTCACGACTTAGATATACGATGTAGAAATTTAATTCAAGAAATTATGAAAAAATTCTCAGTAAGTAACAATTTCTTTCTTGAAGTCAACTCTTGGATACACAATACGGAAATTTCATTCAAGAAATTATGAAAATATTTGTAAGTAAGTAACAAACTCTTTATTGATTTCACCTCTTGGATATACAGTACAGATACTTCATTCAAGAAATTATGAAAAAATCGCAAGTAAGTAACTTTTTTTTCTCTTTATCACAAACAATTTTCACTTAGCTACACGATGTAGAAATTTAATTCAAGAAATTATGAAAAAATTCTCAGTAAGTAACAATTTCTTTCTTGAAGTCAACTCTTGGATACACAATACGGAAATTTCATTCAAGAAATTATGAAAATATTTGTAAGTAAGTAACAAGCTCTTTATTGATTTCACCTCTTGAATATACAGTACAGATACTTCATTCAAGAAACGTGATTAAACACGTTATGAAACTACGTTTTGACACTCAAACTCTTCTAGATTGAAAAGTGGAATCCTAGGGTCACACTTTTGAATTAAAACTTTATCTGTAGGTAAATTACCCTTTACGTAGAGTGCTTCAACCCCGAAAAAGCTGCAAATTTCACTGACTTACTCCTAAACATTTCTCAGTTCCTGACCAGTATTATTAAGTGGTGTAATCACTCTATCATAGAATCCCAGTCTGTTTATATAACGTAATGTAGTACTCCACAAGCTTTTATCATACTCAAATAGATTATAGTTCACTATCCAATGATAACAGTCAATTTCTTCGAGATCCATAGACAATAATAAAAAAGCACATTCAAATATAACACCACAAGATGATTTTTTAATCCGATAAATTCGGTGTCATACAGTCCTATCATCTTGGAGGCTATTAATGTAGTTGTTAAGTAGAGAAATACTTCATCAAACTTTTATACCTTCGCTCAAGGTTGAATGGAGTTATGGCTAGTGAGATGAGTCCTAAAACCATCTGAATTCATTGTGGGGAGGAGACATAAAACCTCCAGTGGGAATTTCTTAAGAAAAACACTTGCATTAGAAAAAATACTAAATGTTCCATTATTACCTAAGTCACACGACAAAAAATCAAGAATTTATGGGCAGTTTTAACTAGCTAAGGCTATATTTGTTAAAGATGGGTCATTTTCTTAAGAAAACACTTACATTAGAAAAAACACTAAATGTTCCATTATTACCTAAGTAACACGACAAAAAATCAAGAATTTATGCGCAGTTTTAACTAGCTAAGGCTATATTTGTTAAAGATGGGCCATTTTCTTAAGAAAACACTTACATTAGAAAAAAATACTATATGTCCCATTATTACCTAAGTAACACGACAAAAAATCAAGAATTTATGCGCAGTTTTAACTAGCTAAGGCTATATTTGTTAAAGATGGGTCATTTTCTTAAGAAAACACTTACATTAGAAAAAACACTAAATGTTCCATTATTACCTAAGTAACACGACAAAAAATCAAGAATTTATGCGCAGTTTTAACTAGCTAAGGCTATATTTGTTACAGATGGGCCATTTTCTTAAGAAAACACTTACATTAGAAAAATACTAAATGTTCCATTATTACCTAAGCAAAAACATGTTTTTTTAACTGAAAGTAAGGAACGATGTTAAAACTTAAAACGAACAGAAATTATTCCGTTTATGAAAGGGGCTGTCCCCTCCTCAACGACTTGCTCTTTACTTTAAAGTTTGACTTTCTCACAGCTCTAATTTTGAAAACAATAAAAAAATTTAGCGTAAAGAGCGAGGCGTTGAGGGTACAACTATGTTTTTTTCGGCAAAACATCCATGAAAATCTAAAAAACCTAGGTCTGAAAACCCTAAACAGCTAATTAAATATTCTAATTCATGATTTCAGGCACGTAAAACCACAAAATACTAAAGTTAACTTCTCAAATAATAAACCCCGGGAGTCAAACACACATGAAAATCTAAAAAACCTAGGTCTATAAACCCTAAATAGGTAATTAACTATTCTAATTCATGATTTCAGGCACGTAAAACCACAAAATACTAAAGTTAACTTCTCAAATAATAAACCCCAGGAGTCAAACACACACGAAAACCTAAAAAACCTAGGTCTGAAAATCCCCAAACAGCCAATTAAATATTCTAATTCATGATTTCCGGCACGTTAAATACGAAATACTAAAGTTAACTTCCCAAATAATAAGTGCCAGGAACCTAACGCCCACGAAAATCTAAAAGAAAAACTAGGTCTGAAAACCCAAACAGCTAAATTAACTATTCTAATTCATGATTTCAGGCACGTAAAACCACAGAATACTAAAGTTAACTTCTCAAATAATAAACCCCAGGAGTCAAACACACACGAAAATATAAAAAACTTAGGTCTGAAAACCCCCAAACCGCCAATTAAATATTCTAATTCATGATTTCAGGCAAGTCAAACTATGAAATACTAAAGTTAACTTTTCAAATAATAAATCCCAGGAACCTAACATCCACGAAAATCTAAAAAAACTAGGTCTGAAAACCCAAACAGCTAATCAACTATTCTAATTCATGATTTCAGGCACGTAAAACCACAAAATACTAAAGTTAACTTCTCAAATAATAAACCCCGGGAAGCAAACACCCATGAAAATCTAAAAAACGTAGGTCTGAAAACCCAACTTGGACTTGCAAACACCGACCCGGACATGCAAACAAAAAGAATCAATGAAATAAAATCAAAGTGAACTTTGAAAGATCAAAAGAATGTAACTGTGACAAGCTAAACCACGAAGGAGCACTACTGAAATATTCCAACTCTTGCATTTCATTGAAAGAAAAACTCAATTCCTCTTAGAATTATTTAAACTAAATACTTACCCCCGCCTCTCACAGAAAGTTCGGAAAGACGCAATAGCCTTATTTATAGTCGACTCTCGTGGAACTGAAGCCCCATTTAACTCAACCCCCGTGCAACTGAACCCTCCATGTAACTGAACCCCTGTATAACCGAAACCCTGTACAACTGAACCCCCGTGCTACTGAACTCTCGTGCTACTGAACCCTCGTGCAACTCAACCCAATTTAACTAAACCCCCGTGTAACTGTACCCCCTTTAACTGAACCCTCGTGCAAACCAACCCTCCATGCAATCCCATTTCCCTCAAAACACTTTTCAGCCATTTCTTGTTAATTTTTTTTTATTTCTAAACTATTTTAAATTGACAATACTCTCCAAAACATCACTTGTGTATTATACAGTACACTATCACCCCATCACCTCCAATTCGCAAATTCCCCCTCGTGCAACTGAACCCTCCATGTAACTGAACCCCTGTATAACCGAAACCCTGTAGAATTGAATCACCATGCTACTGAACCCTCGTGCTACTGAACCCTCGTGCAACTCGACCCAATTTAACTAAACCCCTGTGTAACTATACCCCCTTTAACTGAACCCTCGTGCAACTGAACCCTCCATGTAACTGAACCCCTGTATAACCGAAACCCTGTACAACTGAACCCCCGTGCTACTGAACTCTCGTGCTACTGAACCCTCGTGCAACTCAACCCAATTTAACTAAACCCCCGTGTAACTGTACCCCCTTTAACTGAACCCTCGTGCAACTCAACCCTCCATGCAACCCATGATTTCTCATAGGCCACTGGGCTAATTTGGCTTTTGTGTGTGCCCCATTGTTTTTGTGTGGGTTCCATTGTAACTGAACCCCCGTGTAACTGAACCCCAAGCAACTGAATCCCCATGCATCTGAACCCTCGTACAAGTGAGATCTCTTTAACTGAACCCTCATGCAAACAATTCTGAGTGTAGCCTACTATTCTTTAATTAGCAGCATCGTACATTTTGTTTAAATACTTATTTTTTCATTTTCCAGATTCAAGATTTTTATTTAACACAAATGAATAGACAAGCTGAAGTATTTAAAACGAGCCAACATAGAGCTACGATCGCAATGAATGGTGCTTGTTATCAGAAAAAAATGTCAATTTCCAAAAAAAATAATGATAAAACATGTTATGATGAAAGTGCTTCAAAAAACCTAGTAATCAAGTTACTGTATATGGAGTAACCACCGCTCTCTCTCTCTCTGATTGACCCCGAAAAAATGGGTGTTACCTCAGAAAACCCGTCTGGTAAGGTATGTACCGTTCATAGTAATAGGTGACTGACCCTGGTAAGTCATATTACGCAATCACTCGTAGAATCTATAGGTGACTGCCCCGTGGTAAGGCATATTATGCAATCACTGGTGATATCTATTACTGCTTTACAAAAAAAAACTGTTTGCTTTAAATTATATTATTACGAGCAAAACATGCTTGACTACATTATACTTTGCCAAGTTTAAAAAAAAACCTCGACTTTAGTTGGCCAACCTTTAAAATGTTCACGCGTAAATACAGTGTCCCACGCATGGGTTTTCCTTGCCCAATTCCAATGTATTTTTTCATGTATTTTTGAAACCTTATGCGCAATTCAATGTATTTTTTCATGTATTTTTGAAAGCTTTATATAAGATACTACTGGGGAAGGAATTTTGGTACTTGCGTATTATGCGCCACTCGCTAAAGTTTACGCTGTGTAAAATTCGAGAACACATCAGTTTTTTCGTTACTTTATAAATAAATGTGGGCTAAGAATTGCATATTAGGGGGGGGGGGGTATCTTAAAGCCAAACTGGACGGCCATGAACATAGTAAAATAACATAAATGAAAGGCACAAATAACATAAATTTTGACTTAAATGAAAAACTACTTTAACCCAATAATAGTACTTAATACTTGGAAAAATGGTCATTGAAAAAAAAACACTTAACACTTGGAAAAAGACTTAAATGAAACATTACATTTACTTTATACTGGGAGTTTATACTGGGAATACACCACAGCGTAAACTTGAGTGAGCGGCTCATATCAAAAGAACCAAAATTCCTTTCTCCTACGGAAATAAAAAAATAAAACTCAAATAAAAGTCTCAAATTCGGAAAGCCTTATTTACCACGGGGGTGTATTTAGCGGGGGGTATTTTCCAGGGGGGGGGGAAGCCGGCCACCATAGGGACCATTTCAGATATTAAGCTAATAAGAACAGATACTAAAATTTGATCTTATCGAAAAGGTTGAGAAACGATACATATGTGATTAGAATGTCAAAGATTTCATGAGTATGAGTGTCATAAATTTTGTCAAAAATTTACTTTAGGCTACAAAAAATCAAATGACACTTAACTATTCGATTCTTGTAAACAGTATGCCGAATATCGGACCATCTCAAAATTCATTTAGAAACGCCAAGTGAAAGCATAAGAGTTCTTAATCGAAACCGGGACTAATTTTCATTTTCAAAACTGAAATTTCCATGTGTTATAGTCAAGCCAAAAAACTTAGTGAAAGAAGATTAGATAAGAAAGAGTTTGGATCAGAAAATTATGGTCTTCGTATTTAAATCAGCCCTGGCCAATGAGCAATGGCACCAATTCCTGGAAATCAGGTGTGTGAGCAAAAGCGCCGGCAGAAAATTTTCCAGGGCAGAATATTTTTCCGCCGGCCAAAATATCAGTGGTGGTTGGGTGACAGAGAATACATTTCAGGAATTTGTTTTCATACAAATAAGTTTAATTTTAGGAAAAACAATCAAATAAAAAGAGCAATTAAATTGCATGCAAAATGAAACAAAATACAGTAAATTTTAAACGAAAAGGATTCCTGGCAAAGGGATCAATTTTTTCGACCAATAGTACATTGAATTATTATGCATTTGATCTTAAAAGAAAATCAAACTCAAACCAAAATTACAGAAAGATTTATTGCTTCCGTAGATTATAACAAATGTAGACTGGTCTTCATGCAATTTCCTATGCCTTAGAATAGTTTACAGAAGGACTAGATATACTCTAAAATCATCCTGCCAGAATAGATACCACGTTTTGATTTTATAACGGTCATGTAAAATGTACCTCTTTCATAGCGGGAAAGTTCTCCCCCTCGAACTTAAATCCCTTATATATTCAGAAGTAGAAAGGGGGGTGGTACTCCCACGAGTACAATACCCCTTCGAATCCCGATCCGGATACTTTTTTTTAAAGTTTATGGTTTTCTTCCTTCAAGGTCGATTTATTTGCTGTTGTTTGTCCAGGTGTAAAGACATTGGGATGATTTACATAATCGCTAGGGGAAATTATTGATTCACGAAGGGGGAATTAAGAAACATTATGGGTACTTTAATCTTAGGTCTGAGGGATAAACGTTCTTTAGGTCAGAGAGAAAAATTAATATTCTATTTTTAAATAGGGCTTCATTGATCTATAGTGTCAGGAATTATAAATGACATCACTTGTTATCTTGGAATTATGTGGGAGTCTAAAGAGATAGAAATTCTATTTTTAAATACGGCTTCACTGAGCTTTAAGTCGGAGAGATAAATTGATATTCTAACGAAACCTTAATAGTTTAGCTAGGAAAATTTATGAGATGAAGAGATTAACGTAGGAAAGGGTTTCCTAGAAATTTGAAATGTGAAAGCACACAGATGCCAAAAAACAAAAGGAACACACAGAAATTACTTTTAGGGGATTATTTGGGCGAAACGGTTTTAGACAAGTTATGGAATTATTTCGGCGAAACAGTTAGAGACGATGATTTAAAAGATGATATTCGAAAGGGTTTTAGAAGAGGTTTTGAGTGTGGTTGTTATAATACACAAGTTCCATTTGAACAGTGTTGTGAGGTCCTCTACCCCAACCCCAAAGGGCCCTGATCGCCCTACCCCGATCCAAAGGGTTTCAATCCCCATACCCCAATTCCGAAGGAACCCCCCGTTCCCCAAAGGTTAGCCTACGTACGCGCGCGTACGTAGGCTAACCTAACCTAACCTAACTTAAGCTAGCCATGGTAATCTTTTTACCATGTTTAAGGTAGGTTAGGTTAGCTTATCATGAGCGCTCATGATAAGTTAACCTAACCTAACTTAAACATGTAGAGATGTTTCTAATTATTTATTTATACCTAACCTAACCTATTGTTTTTGGTGGTTAGATGAATGAACTGAATTTAAGAAAAATTAGAAATAAAGTGAAACTTTTTATCTTCATGGTAAATAATCACAATCACAGTATAGTCATTCCTATCTTCTATGCAAAAATTTAGAATTGAACTTTAAATTTTTTATGTCTTTGAGAAATTATGAACTGAAATAGAAGCTTTTTCATTTTCATTGGTAAATTTCAGAATTGAGCTAACTTTTTTTTCTCTTCTCTAAGAAAATTCAGAAGAGAACTTGTACATTTTGAACTTCTTCGAGAAAACTCAGAATTAAAGTGGAGCTCCATATCTTCATGAAGAATGTTCACAATCAAAGTATAACTTTTCCTATCTTCTATGAAAAATTTAGAACAATATATAAAATTTTGTCATCTCTTTGAGAAAAATCTGAATTGAAGTGGAATATTTTATATTATTTTAGGAGAACAGAATTGATCAATAACTTATTTCATGTCATTTTAAGAATTACGAAAATTTAGAATTCAAGTGAAACTTTTTATCTTCATGGAAAATAATCACAATCATAGTATAACTTTTCCTATCTTCTATGGAAAAATTTAGAATTGAACTTTAAATTTTTATGTCTTGGTGAACTTAAAAGTGATATGGAAACTTTTTATTTTCTCTGGAGAAATTAGAAATGAATTATGTTCTTTGGTAAAATTCAGAAGAGAACAAGAACTTTTCTATCTTCTATGAAAAATTTGGAACAGTATTTTAAATTTTTTCATCTGTTTGAGAAAAATCTGAACTGAAGTGGAAAATTTTTATATTATTTTGGGAAAATAGAACTGATCAATAACTTATTTAATTTTCATTGAGAAAATTCAGAATCGAAGTTGAACTTTTCTTCACTTCTTTGAGAAAATTTAAAATTGAATTGAAACTTTTAATCTTCATAGAAAATAATCACAATCATAGTATAACTTTTCCTATCTTCTATTTAGAAATTTAGAATTGAACTTTAAATTTCTTATGTCATGGCAAACTTAAAACTGAAGTGGCAGCTTTTTATTTTCTATGGAGAAATTAGAATTGAATTGTGTTCTTTGGTAAAATTCAGAAGAGAACCTGAATATTCACGATCAAAGTATAACTTTTCCAATATTCTATGAAAAATTTGGAACAGAACTTTAAATTTTTTTCATCTCTATGTGAAAAGTCGGAACTGAATTTAAGAAAATTTAGAATTAAAGTGAAACTTTTTATCTTCATGGAAAATAATCACAATCAAAGTATAACTTTTCCTATCTTCTATGGAAAAATTTAGAACAGAACTTTAAATTTTTTATGTCTTGGTGAACTTGAAACTGAAGTGTAAGCTTTTTATTTTCTCTGGAGAAATTAGAATTGAATTGTGTTTGTTGGTAAAATTCAGAAGAGAACTTGAACTTTTCTATCTTCTATGAAAAATTTGGAATAGTATTTTAAAATTGTTCATCTCTTTGAGAAAAATCTGAACTGAAGTGGAAAATTTTATATTATTTGGGAAAATAGAATTGATCAATAACTTATTTCATTTTCAATGAGAAAATTCACAATCGAAGTTGAACTTTTCTTCTTCCGAGAAAACATATTGAAGAGAACTTTAAATTTTTTTATCTCTTTGAGAAAGGTCGGAACTGAATTTATTAAAATTTAGAATTAAAGTGAAACTTTTTATCTTCATAGAAAATAATCACAATCAAAGTATAACTTTTCCTATCTTCTAAGGAAAAATTTAGAACTGAACTTTAAATTTTTTATGTCTTGGTGAACTTAAAACTGAAGTGGAAGCTTTTTATTTTCTCTGGAGAAATTAGAATTGAATTGTGTTCCTTGGTAAAATTCAGATTAGAACTTGAACTTTTCTATCTTCTAAGAAAAATTTGGAACAATATTTTAAATTTTTTCATCTCTTTGAGAAAAATCTGCATTGAAGTGGAAAATTTTCTATTATTTGGGAAAATAGAATTGATCAATAACTTATTTCATTTTCATTGAGAAAATTCAGAATCGAAGTTGAACTTTTCTTCTTCCGGGGAAATATTTGGAACAGAACTTTAAATTTTTTCATCTCTTTGAGAATGGTCAGAACTGAATTTAAGAAAATTTAGAATTAAAGTGAAATTTTTTATCTTCATAGAAAATAATCATAATCATAGTATAACTTTTCCTATCTTCTACGGAAAAATTTAGAAGTGAACTTTAAATTTTTTATGTCTTGGAACTTTTCTTGTTCTGGGAAAATATTTGGAATAGAACTTTAAATTTAACTCTTTGAGAAAGGTCGGAATTGAATTTAAGAAAATTTAGAATTAAAGTGAAACTTTTTATCTTCATGGAAAATAATCACAATCATAGTATAACTTTTCCTATCTTCTACGGAAAAATTTAGAAGTGAACTTTAAATTTTTTATGTCTTGGTGAACTTAAAACTGAAGTGTAAGCTTTTTATTTTCTCTGGTGAAATTAGAATTGAATAGTGTTCTTTGGTAAAATTCAGAAGAGAACTTGAACTTTTCTATCTTCTATGAAAAATTGAGCCTGCTAGTAGTATCATTATCACTAAAATTATTTTTCTTACATCTCTGACCTTTTTAATAGATATTCTGAACGTTTGACGTTCTAGCATACCCTGAAAATAATGAACACTTAACAAAATAATGCATTAGATATTTTTAATGAAATAACGACATGTAGAATATTAATATAAAAATACGTTAAATGCATTATTATACATTATTAGTACACTTGCGCTTCACTTTCCATCAATTCATCTTTATATTCATTGATGATATTGTCTGCTAATGTCCTTTTTATTCTGCCTGCGATTTCACTGTCTATTGTCACATTATTTTTACATAGATAGCAGTTTTGGCACATTGACATGATATGATTTATGATGTTGATGCAGCTCTGTGCATGTCTTCTTTTTCCTTTTGCTTTCATTCGAATGCTAACACCGGAAAGATTGTGATAAGATCTATCAACGGCTAACATGCTACCAGAACCATTAGCTAGAAGTTGTCCCTCTTCATCAACTATTATTTTTAAGTTGGCATTCTCTTTGACTACTAATTTCTCTGGTAATGTTACTCTCGTATATCCACCACTTGCATGATGGAAATTCTTGGGTACACCAAAGGAATTTAACTCCTCACTGTCATGACAACGTATGCATACATTCCCAATAAGGTCTCCACTTGCACTCGTATCATAGTTCAGGTATTTCTCCTTGTCAGCATTCAACACGACGATGATTTTTTCATGTGCACATACTTTCGTCGAATAATTCATCTTCACTTTTTACAGATATGAATTGTGTGTTGATCCTTCCACTGCGTAAAAAATACTGATTTAACGCATGCAATAAGCTCAGTAGTGTCGATAACCTGCCATAGAGTACCAGTGGAAAAGCCGCGTCGTGTCTATGAACAAGCACAGAGTACGATTGGTAGAGCCGTAAGCATATTTCATGTCATTTTAAGATTTAAGAAAATTTAGAATTAAAGTGAAACTTTTTATCTTCATAGAAAATAATCATAATCATAGTATAACTTTTCCTATCTTCTGTGGAAAAATTTAGAAGTGAACTTTAAATTTTTTATGTCTTGGTGAACTTAAAACTGACGTGGAAAATATTTGGAGCCGAACTTTAAATTTTTTCATCTCTTTGAGAAAAGTCGGAACTGAATTTAAGAAAATTTAGAATTAAAGTGAAACTTTCTATCTTCATAGAAAAATAATCACAATCATAGTATAACTTTTCCTATCTTCTATGGAAAAATTTAGAACTGAAGTTTAAATTTTTTATGTCTTGGTGAACTTAAAACTGACGTGGAAGCTTCACCTACGAAATACTAGGAAACCTTAGCTCAGAAAAGCATGAAATAGCCAACTACTCATTCCCAAACTAGAGGTTTCAGACAACAAACACCTATGAGGGACTAAGAATCCTAGCTCTGAAAAGTCCAAAAAGCAAACACACCTCCCAAATCATAATTTTCTGAAAGCACACACCTATGAAATGTTAAGAAATCTAGCTCAGAAAAGTCAAAAATAGCAAACCACTCATTCCCAAATCATGGGTTTCAGTCAACACACACCTACGAAAGGCTAAGAAATCCAGCTCAGAAAAGTCAAAAAATAGCAACCCACACATCCCAAATCATAGGTTTCAGACACCACACACCTACGAAAGACTAAGAAATCTGGTTATGAAAAGTCGGAAATAGCAAATTGCATAGCTCAAATCATAAGTTTCAGAAAACACACACCTATGAAATACTAAGAAACCTTAGCTCAGAAAAGCCTGAAATAGCAAACTATTCATCCCAAACTATAGGTTTCAGACAACAAACACCTATGAGGGACTAAGAATCCTAGCTCTGAAAAGTCTAAAAAGCAAACACAAATCCCAAATCATAATTTTCTGACAGCACACACCTATGAAAGACTAAGAAACCTAGCTCAGAAAAGTCAAAAATAGCAAATTAACCATCCCAAATCATAGGTTTCAGACAACACATACCTACGAAAGGCTAAGAAATCCAGCTCAGAAAAGTCAAAAATAGCAACCCACCCATCCCAAATCATTGGTTTCAGACAACACACACCAACGAAAGACTAAGAAATCTAGCTTAGAAAAGCCCGAAATAGTAATTTACATATCCCAAATCATAAGTTTCAGACAACATTCACCTACGAAATACTATGAAACCTTAGCTCAGAAAAGCCTGAAATAGCAAATTACACACCTCAAATCATAAGTTTCTGACAACACACACCTATGAAAGGCCAAGAAACCTAGCTCAGAAAAGTCGAAAATAGCAAACTACTCATCCCAAACTATAGGTTTCAGACAACAAACACCTATGAGGGACTAAGAAATCCAGCTCAGAAAAGTCAAAAATAGCAATTTACATATCCCAAATCATAATTTTCTGACAACATTCACCTACGATATACTAGGAAAGCCTAGCTTAGAAAAGTCTGAAATAGCAAACTACTCATCCCAAACTAGAAGTTTCAGACAACAAACACCTCTGAGAGACTAAGAATCCTAGCTCTGAAAAGTCCAAAAAGCAAACTACACCTCCCAAATCATAATTTTCTGACAACACACACCTATGAAAGGCTAAGAAATCCAGCTCAGAAAAGTCAAAAATAGCAAACCACCCATCCCAAATCATAGGTTTCAGACAACACATACCTATGAAAGACTAAGAAATCCAACTCAGAAAAGTCAAAAATAGCAACCCATACACCCCAAATCATAGGTTTCAGACAACATACATCAACGAAAGACGGAGCCCGGGGAGGGCCTTTGAGGGTCTGGGGGGGGGGGGCTTGAGGGCCGGGTGGTCCTTTGGGAGCTTGGGGGGCATTTGGGGACCGGGTGAAGGCCTTTGCGACCCCGGTGGTCTTTTGGGAGCTCGATGGGCCTTTGGGGGCCCGGGGATGGCCTTTGGGGGTCCGGGGGCCGGGTGGGAGCCCGGGGAACCTTTGGGGAACGGGGGGTTCCTTCGGAATTGGGGTATGAGGATTGAAACCCTTTGGATCGGGGTAGGGTGATCGGGGCCCTTTGGGGTTGGGGTAGAGGACCTTACAACACCTTTCAAATGGAACTTGTGTATTATAACGACCACACTCAAAACCTCTTCTAAAACCCTTTCTAAAATCATCTTTTAAATCATCGTCTCTAACTGTTTCGCCGAAATAATTCCATAACCTGTCTAAAACCGTTTCGCCCAAATAATCCCCTAAAAGTAATTTCTGTGTGTTCCTTTTGTTTTTTGGCATCTCTGTGCTTTCACATTTCAAATTTCTAGGAAACCCTTTCCTACGTTAATCTCTTCATCTCATAAATGTTCCTAGCTAAACTATTATGGTTTCGTTAGAATATCAATTTATCTCTCCGACTTAAAGCTCAGTGAAGCCGTATTTAAAAATAGAATTTCTATCTCTTTAGACTCCCACATAATTCCAAGATAACAAGTGATGTCATTTATAATTCCTGACACTAAAGATCAATGAAGCCCTATTTAAAAATAGAATATTAATTTTTCTCTCTGACCTAAAGAACGTTTATCCCTCAGACCTAAGATTAAAGAAGCCATAATGTTTCTTAATTCCCCCTTCGTGAATCAATAATTTCCCCTAGCGATTATGTAAATCATCCCAATGTCATTACACCTGGACAAACAACAGCAAATAAATCGACCTTGAAGGAAGAAAACCATAAACCACGTGGTACTCGTGGGAGTTTTAAAAAAAAGTGTCCGGATCGGGATTCGAAGGGGTATTGTACTTGTGGGAGTAGCACCCCCCTTTCTACTTTCAGAAATTAAAAAAATAGAATAGTGAAAGAAAACTAAATTTAAACCTACTATCAAGCTGTCAAATTAACCCTCTTTCTTTTTAGTGTCCTATTCAACTAAATAAAATGAACAGGTCCAAAAAAAATCTTCACAATAGAATCTTATCAAATAGTTTTTGAAAAAAAAAAAAAACTGGAAGTAAAAAGCGACTTGGACCAATATTCACCAAAACTAAAAATGGAGTTCTCATGACAATAGCTACACCGGCAGTATTGGCTTATTATGCTGCTTCTAAATATATAAAATTCTTTCAGCTCATTGTTACACACCCAAAACCAAAAATCTGAGACAATTTGCCTGATTTTTGGAAAAAGGTGAAACACCCCCAAAAAAGCAAGCGATCTTAAAGAAAATCCCTTTATTAGATACATCATGTCAGAGAACCCTACCATAGAGGTTTCAAGCTCCAATTTTCAAAATATGGAATTTCACATTTTTTTTTTTCAGAAGAAACATCGTCGATGCATGTTTATTTGTTTTGTTTTTCACAGGGATGACTGTATCAAACCGAAGGTCCGAGATAATTGCGAGGAAGCTCATTCAAACGTGAGTTTAAAGCTCTTTTTTAAGTGACCATAAAGATTTGGCCAGGGGAAAGTCTTGTTTTCTTGGTATTTTAGGACACCATAATACGACTTTTCCCCGAAGAGGACGAATTTCCAATCAATTTAAAATTCCGAGGTGCTAATTGATTTAAAAGTATCAATGACTATATTTCAGGCTTCCCAGTTGCAAAAGAAGTAATGCCACATGGCGGCAGTGCTGAATTCAACCATATTTGTAATGAAAATAGGCTAGGTTTGGTCCCCTCCGAGATTTATGCGACCAGTGCTTCCATAAAAACTTTATATGCCCCCAGGACATAAGTTGCAACCCTTCCTCCGAGCTTTGGGGGGGGGGGTGTTGTCCCAAAAGTTTTTGTTATCAGATCGTAAGACTATTTAAAAAAAAACTGGCAGTCTCTCAATTTTTATCGGATACATTTGGGGAAAAGAGGGTGTGTGTTTGGGGGGGGGGGGGGGGGGAGGGGGGGGGAGGTGCCCTCTGATCCCCTTTGACTCACAAAAACGTAACTAAAACTTTCTATTTCCTATAAAATGAGCCACCTATAAGGTTTATACGACCCACCCGTAAATAAAACCTTGTATGCCCCCGGGGATCACTTAAAACACTTGCCCCCGGGTTCTGTGGGCTTGTGTTGACCCTGGAGTTATTATTACGTAATGATTTAACTATTTTAACAAAATGGTCATCTCATAATTTCTATCAGATGGGTTTGGGAAAAAAGGGCGTAAGGGAAGGGGGGGGGGTAGTTGCCCTCCGATCTCTTTTGACTATTTAAAAGTGAACCAAAACTTTTAATTTTCAATCAAATGAGCCCTCTCTGAAGCATATACAATATCCCTTCTATAAGAATCGTATATGCCCCTAGGGCATAACTTACAACGCCTGCCCTCAGGGCCTGAGAGGTTGTGTCTGCCCCAAAGTTTGTATTGTCTGATGTCGTCTTTATATTCATTTCTTTGTTTTTTCTTCATGGCTGGCCAGTTCGGGTTTGGATCTTATATTACATTTGAGGATCCTTCTTCCTCTACCATCTACATTTATGGCCCCCAGGTGAGGTGCCCCGGTTTCTATTATGGACCCCCGGGAACCAGATCCCCCTTGTTTCACGCCTCCTAAGGAGGTACCCCTATATATCAATATGGTTTTCCCCTAGGCACCATCTGGGGATACGCTGAGTTGCCTGAGGGACGCCCTTACTGAGCAGTAGATTGAGAATAGACTCAGTACCCCCCCATCGTTAGAACAGCTTATATTATCTTCTTATTTAGTTCAACATCTCCCTCAACAGTCTCTGCAAGTTCAATTCCCCTGGTCTACTCTGATATGTTTTAAACACTTTTTGACGACGTGGACGCAAATAGTGTCTTTTGATTTAGCTCAACAACCCCCTTAACACTTCCTGAAAATTTCAGTTCAATTTTGGGTGGTATCCATAGTTCACTTTCGATTTTTCGGTGTTCATTCTACCACTCTCTGAATCTTGAATGTTTCCTATTCGCCCAGAGGATGAGGTGTACACTTTATTCCTGAAATACACAATAGTTTATTTACTAGTAGCCTTTCATTTTTAAGGCAGGCAAAAAGAGTGAGTAGGGGCACCAATTCACGAACATGTAAAGGCCGACAAAACTTTCTTTTTCAATCTCTAGGGGGGGGGGAAGTTTTTTCAATAACAATTCCAAAAGAGGTATTGCTCAGTGAAAATACAAGATAAAACGTATTTCTAAAATCAAGGAAAGGGGATACGAAAAAATCTAAGGTGGGTAAATGCCCCCCCCCATTGGCGTCACTGAGAGTAAGAGGAAAATGGAAGTTGATGAAGGTTTACGGCACTGGCTCCTTAATAAAATAATTTTTTTTTTGCTGTTATGTTTTCTGATGTTATAGCTAGGCCTTGTTTATTCCTCGGATGTTGTAGTACCGTCCTTTTGAAAATCTGGAAGCATATTGAGTCTTTTGGTTTACCTCATCATTTCCTGAAAAGTGAGGAAGGTGTCAGGTAAGTTACCAGCCAAGGCCTTTGTAACATCCTTGCTTGGAAAGGTTTATCTTTTTACTTATAAAATTTTTGAAAGCCACATGAAAGTGAGGCTTATTGCTTGAGCACTTGTTTATTTTTTTTGAAGGTGTGACTCGATTTTACTTCTTGATAAATCTTGGAGAGACAAAGCCTGCTCTTCACCATCACTTATTTGATTCTGAAAAAGTCAATCTTCAGTGGTAATTCAAGAGCCAAAGCTCTTGGAATATTCCAGCGAATTATTCACCCAGGAAGCGAATTAATGAAAGCTAAAGGGATGCTTTAGTGAAAGCTCTTTATGAAAAAAGCCCTGTTTTGGAAGATTTCAATTGCTTTTGTTGCTTTATTTTTATTAGCATTGTTATTAGGAAAGCCAGGTTACAGCTTTGATATTTAAAAAACCTAACGGTTGTCATTTCAGGACCAAGGTTTGTTTGCTCCAGTATGAAGGTGTATATTTATTTAGCAGATAGGCCTACAAGAAGAAAAAGTCTGACAATAATGAAAAAATGAAAAAATAAATATAAATCTCTTTTGTCTCAGAGCAGTTCCTCACCTAACACAAAGCACCGTGGATGCTAATGGTATACTTCCAAGTTCGCGGGTGTAAAGTGGGGTAATGTAAGACAGGAGAAACAGAGTAAAAATTTAATTTTATTTATAAATATATATATAATTAATGAATTGGACTAGAAAGCTGAAAAGTTTGGAATAAAGTAAATAAAAAAAGAGCTACAATTTGAAGTTACTTTCGACTTTTTCGCTTTTATCCATGCCGTGCAAGAGTCCAAAATATAAAAACACAAAAACGATTGTGGAGGAATAAATTAAAAGAATCTAGAATTTTCAATCAGGCCAATTAATTTCAATTTTTTTTGAATTTATAGTACTTTCGATTGCTTTAAATTTTCCATTTCTTAGGCTCCAGACCTTTTTTAAAAAAAGCCACCAGGTGTCACATTAGATTTTTTTTTCTATTTCCTAGGAATTAAATCAGAAAAAAACAGGCCAAATTTTAGATCCTTGTCCAAAGATCACTTGTGCAAAATTTCATTGTGCTGGTATGCCGGGTCAGAGAGCAAGATCTCTTTTCGTAGCATAGGAAAATTAGCGTAGCGTAGGCATAGAGTGGCACGCTATATGATGTCATAGCTAAATTGTCAGTGTCTTTACACGTCATAGCTACATTAAACTATGACGTCGGAAGGCCTATTTGAATTCATCTAAGATAATTAACATTTAATATTACAGGAGAACGAGCCATGTACAGATTGGAGATTAAAATGAGGAAGATGTACGCTTCTAAGTCCCCTAGTGTTAAAGAAAGTGACTTATTAGAGCTTATCAGAGAAGTTCAAGTTAGCCGAAAAAACACGAACAAGATACTGAACCATCTCGGCCAAAAGTTGAAAAATGCTAGCCCTACCGCTACTATAAAAATTTGTAGAATGATATATAGGCTTCTAGATCACATTAATAAGCCCTATGCATTAGAAATTATAGAAAAGACATTTGACGAAGCGGATGGAATACTTTGTTATCAAGTAATTGACAAAAAGTTCATTGTAGGATCAAGTGCACGATCACTGTTAATTTCTTTGCGTGAAGATTTCCACGCCAAAAGGAGCGAACTAAGCCAAAAATGAATTTTTCATCTGACAAGTTTCTTTTTATTTCGACAATTTCAGAAAAATTCTGAGTTCTTAGTGCAAAATTTAGTATTGTAGTGGAAATGTTATATTTAATTTTATATTCATGATTAACATTATAAGAAAAAATGAAGTTTAGTGTCAGAGAAACACATTAGAAGTACATTAGGTAGGACCCCCCCCCCCGAAAAAATAATCTTTGAGTACCCCCCCCCCCCCCGAAAGAAAATCCTGGGTGCGGCCTAGGTGTAAAGGGATTAGTAGTGATATCTAATGAACGGCTGAGGGTATTAAGTTTAAAATTTCAGGATATATTAAGTAGATATTGAAGACAGATTGAAGGGCAACCAGGCCCTCCCCTCTTCTTGTCCTTTATAGGTGCCCCCTCTGCTGAACACTGATCGAAATTTTGAAACTATTATTTTGTTCAAACTAGTCAAAAGGTTTAACAGCTATACCTCCAGGAATATCATTTCCCCCAGAGACCTTGGGCAAGGATTGTAAATTATGCAATTTAAACATTGTTTGCACAAAGAACTTATCATTATGAAAACGGGAAATGTTTGATTCTGAGTGTATCTGAAAATGCTGAGGGTATTCATGTGAAACTTTTGAGAATGCTGAGGGGTACGTATACTAGATCAAAAACCACTACATGCATCCAGTTCATCGAAAAGGAGGATCTGCAATATTTTATGAATGGCTGAGGGTATTAAGTTGAAACTTTCAGAATATTTAGAGGGTGATGTTCAAAAGTCGATGGAGAGCTGCCAATCTACTCCCATAGTCCGTTTAGTTACCCTTCCTTGGCTCCCTCCAAAAAAGTTCATCAAAATTTTGAAATAGCCGTCTTCTTCGAAATGGTATAAAGGTAAAAAAAACTATGCCTCTTTTTTTTAAAAAAAAGCCTCTTTTTCTATTCATTCTGCGTGTGCTGAATTTCAGAAGGGCCTATCAACAATAACTAAGGAACGGCTGAAGTTATTAAGTTTGAAATTTCATGGGACGTAGAGGGGGGTGTTAAACTAATAAAAAGGTACTATGTGCATCAAGGTTAACAAAAAGGTGTATGTGTCATATCTCAAGATTGGCTGAGGGTAATAAGTTTACACATTTAGAGCATATTGCAGAGGATTTTAAAAAGACGTCAGAAAGCAACCAGTCATCCTTCATATCTCTTTTTATCGGCCCTCCCTCCAAAGATATTTGAAAAAAATTAGAAAAGCTATCATGCTCAAAATAGTTTAAAAGTCAAAACATTATGTCTCTGGGGAGGATATAGCCCCCACGGCTTCTGGAGTGTTATAAGTTATACAAGTTGCCCATTATTTAAATCTCTTCCAGAAGCTTGGATCTTTTCCAGTTTCAAAAAACTCTGACCTAACTCTTAATTCTGATTCGTCAATCACAAATTTTACGCCTGAAAGTTGAACACTTATCAACTCGAGAAATTGCGAATGAGATGTATGATTGCCACTGTAGTTATCTGTAATTTTTATCTAATTGACAAGGATTGCTAAAATATGACCCGGGTATAATGAAACCTGTACAAATAAGAAATTTAGAAGGGTAAGTGCCGCAAAGTATTACCTCTAGACCCTTTTCACAACAACATTCCGTTGAACATTCTATCGTTTCAGACTAATTTAGCTTAGTATAAAGGTTGGTTCTCATCACAATCTATATAATTATCCAGTAAGCTTATCGCAGATCATTTCTGGTCTTCGTTTTCGGTGCGAACAAAAAGCTCCTCCCACTTCTTCGTGCAGTTATGGATCAGTGTGTTTGCGTCTATCAATGAGAAATGGTTACTAAGTGCATTATTCCTAATAGCGGGTTTCCACTTGTTTCCGATTGTTTCGCGTCTGACTTGTCTACCCGTGAAAAGATCTGATGCCGCCTATGTTTCTACGTTCTCTGGAGCACTCGCACCCCGGTCCGGGTTTTTAAAATGGGTGAGATAGGGAATGATCCTACTGGATAATTATATAAACTGTGGTTCTCATTTAAAACAAATATTACCTAAGAGACGTATTAATGCATCAGACTATGACAGTGCTTTTTTTTACATAGAATTACGATGGGTAAATGCAAACCCCAGCTGTTTATTTCTCATTTAAAACAAATATTACCTAAGCGACGCATTAATACATCAGACTATGACAGTACTTTTTTTTTTACATAGAATTACGATGGGTAAATGCAAGCCGCAGCTGTGTAAAAGTATATTTGGTATATAGGTTTTTTTTAAATAATAAACAATTAAAAATAAAATAAAATTGCAATGGGAAAATACAAAGCACCATGGTGAAATGGTCTTTAAATCTAAATTAAATAAAAAAAAAGTTTTTTTCAGCTGAAACTAAGGAGCAACCTTAGAACTTAAAACGAATAGAAATTATTACGTATATGAGGGGGTTCACCCCTCTTCCAACCCTCACTCTTTACGCTATAGTTAGAATTTTGTTCAATTTTTTAAAGAATGATATCTGAATCACAAAGGCCGTTTAATCACAGGCAGCGCAATCGCGATGCCTAAGTAAAAAACGATGTTGGCACAATGTATAATTTTTTTTTTCCTTAGACCAGGGCACTTCGTATTGAAGGAGTTGTCGTAGAAACTTCGAAAAGGGCTCATTGGATTGGAAATTGAAATGGCTAGTGCCCTTTTCAGTAGCTGAAAGTGATTGGAAGGCAACTAGCCTCCCCCCCTCACACCCGTCATTCCCCCAAACACATCCAATCAAAATTTTGACCAGACTATTTAAAAAAAAACTGGCAGTCTCTCAATTTTTATCGGATACATTTGGGGAAAAGATTATTACTGCATTCACTTTTATCACCTGCGTTTACAAAGATGTTTAGCTAAATTTGCTAAAATAACTGAGTACTTCTTCTGTCTACAAAAAAAAAAATATCTTGTTATTCTCATATCCAGAACTGGATTAGCTAAAAACCCAAGTTCGATTTAGAATGGTAAGCAACCATTTGGTGAGCTCCATTTTCAGTCCCTAGCTGTATAAAGAACCTGATAAATTAGTTGTTAATATAAAAGTATCATGAGCTGTAAACATAAAAATATCATTTTCTCTACAATTATGTTAATACCATCTAAGCAAACACTGTTTGCTAACATCGTTATAGAACTTCTAACAAATGGAATCATTGTCGGGGAAAAGTTTCGTGGAATCTTAAGCCCAATTTTCGAAAAGTAGATAACGCAGTAATGCAGGATTAGGTCTTCGTCTTGTTCCCTGCGGAAAATTCCTCCTCAAAATTAAAATTTGAATTTTCCTAAATTTTGAAAAATTTAGAATTTTGAATTTCTTTTATTTTGAAAAATTCAAGCTAATATTTGAAAATTCCTATTAAAATTCAGCATCCACAATAAAAGTATAACAAATAAAAATAATGAAGAACAAAAAGTTTGGAGTAGTCTACCTATATTCTAAATATAGGCAGAATATTTGGTGAAGAATGTCCTTATAGTACTTATTTAAAAAAAATTAATTTATTTCTTTTCATGTTTCTGAAAAAAAAGATTCCTGAACAATTTGAAACTTACAGCCGTAAGCCCTTAGGCTAAGGAGACTGACGTGTAAAGAACTTCAAGGGGTTGTTCCTTGACAAATGAGGCCTCAAAAAAGAGCAGAATTATTTTGATTGGTCTTAAACTTATGTGAAATCTTGAAACGGGGTCCCAAAAAGAAACGAATTTTTTCGATTAGCCTTAAACTTATATGAAATCTTTGGCTAAAGGTTCCCCGATATAAAAGGAAAATCACCAAAAAGATTCCTCTCAAAATGCAGCCCAAAAAGGGAAAAAATACTTCCACCCACTTCAAACAGAAAGGGCTATCTTAGAAACTTGAGGGGGTTAATGTGAATGGAATTTGAAAGTTCTAGTGCCCCTCTTAAAGGTCGAGAGCGAGGGCATCGGAAATTAAACTAATGATAAACATAGAAAATAATGCTGAAACATATGAGAATAAAGCAATGAACAAGGGGGGTAAATGGTACCATCGGTAGGGCTGGTCTCAAGAAGTAAAAAGTAGCCTATTACACTTTAGAAAATAATCTTTAAGCATACCTCAAAGGTACAATTGAATCAACTTTTTTTTAGAGTTAAAATCATAAGCAGAAAATTAAAGCTACAATTGAATCCATCAAACTTTTATTTTTGCTTACAATTTTACGACAAAAGAAAATTGTTAGGTTAAATACATTGTTAGGTTAATCTATAATTTTCCTGATAGTAAACTGGCCAGTGAAGACAACCACGCTTCAAAGCCCTGTTAACAATATTCAAATTAACACAAAGGACAAATTAGCAATATGATTAAACCCTATTTAGAAACTTTAATACATTATGTTCGAGCTTTCTATTTACAACAATTCTATTACAAAATATTTCAGTATTTTTTTGTAAAGTAATTGATTAATTGAGCAATCACTAAACCGTAAGTTGTAAATAAGATATTTTGCATCATTAATATAAAGCAGATATCATTTCCTGTCTTCAAAACTGATTCAACACCTGAAAAGACCTACTTTTGCTGTTGAACTCTTAATTTTTAGGCTAACCATAATAAACATTACAGGATTTTCAAGAGTTTACTCACTTTCATCTACCTTATGATTATCTCGGAGTGCCACGTTTACCCCACAGCTTTACCACACATGTCACAGTTTGAATATACTGGGTCCAATTCTCACAAAGCTTGGCACACGTTGAAATGCTCGGCACAATTCAGGAACGTACGCAGGGGGGGCCTCCGTGCCCGCCCCCTCCCGAAATCTCACGATGTTTTCCCTAATTTTCAGATTTTTTTCTCACAGAATAATGGGTTTGAAGGATTTGGCCCCCCCTGAGACAAAATGGACCCCCTAAAACAAATTCCTGCGTACGTGCCTGGCACAATTTCTCCACGTTGAGCAAGAACCACCATGTGTGCATGATTTCTGAAAGTCAGGAATCCCTCGAGGCTGATCCCATGGCTTATTTCTGCTTATATCAGGAAAAACAATGCATATGAAACAAAGAATATTTGTGAGAACTGATCATTAGTTCTGAGAGAGACCCTTTCAGACCCATAGAAGAAAGAAAAATATACAAAACTGTAATTGGGCTATATTCTAATGAATAGAATTTAACTTGCTAATTGGAAAACCTTGCTCTTGAACCTTATCCACAATCCTTTGAAGCAATTTTATGTGTCCGATGATAAACACCTTAGTGACTTATTAGTGTGATATGGGATTTTGAATTTGGCACCATCTCCCATGTGCTTTTATAACGTAACTGAAATTAAGATTAGCCAATATATTACTAATTAAGTTCGTTCTTAGCGGATCCATTTCTCTTCTGTGATTTACTAATGATTTCTCTTAAATTGTTTTTGTTTTTTTGTGGATTTTTAAAACAGAGACTGTTTCTGAAGAGAAATAATCACCTCTGAATTTTTAAACGTCATTTTAAAATGAAATTTAACAATGAAGTCTTTTCTTATAACTTTTTTAAAACCTTTTTTGCACTAGGATTAAAAAAATAAGGTTCCCGTAAAGTTTCAGTTCTGGCCGGCTTAAGCCTGGGATAACATTTGGCTAGTCCCCCCTGTCTTCCAAAATTTTCAGGCCAAATTTTAACCAAATTTTCATTTATAAACAAAATTTTTCATTGAATTAAATCTGATTTTTCTTACTTTAGCGTCTACAAAATTATTAATTATAAAGTCCTGATTGATAGCTTCTAGTTATTCAGGTTCTATGCTCATTAAATGTAAATCATTTAGTCGCTCCTGTCCCAGTTGATCCGACTATTGTCCTTAGTCGGTTTGAATTTTTTTACTGGTTGATGTGAATAATGACCCTCCCAGGACTGAAAAAGTGAACACTGCTGTGAAAAAGGTGAAAAATGGAAGTCCATCTGGAGTCGATGGAACCACGACAGAGATACTGAAGACATATCTTCGAGCCTGCATAACTGTTTGAACTGCTCTCCAAGGACTAGTCAGTCCTTGAACTGATCATCTGGAATAACGGAAAAAGCCCCAAAAGGTTGGACCAGTGGTATATATACTGGTCAAATTCCTCAAGAAGGACGATGTAACAATATGTGACAACTGTAGGGGTATCAACTTAACGTCTGTGCCGAGTAAGATACTAGCCACAGTCAGATTACAACACCTAAGAACATCTCTAGCTCACTCCGCAGAGAAGAGCAGCACGGTATCCGGCCTGATAGGTCTGGATCTGATCTTATGTTCATTCTTAGATTAATGGTTGAAGAGGTCATAAAATGGGACAGAAAATATACATACTTTTTATTGATTTTTAAGAGGCATTCGATTCTGTTGATCGAAATATTTTCTGGAAGATTTTAAATTATTACGGAGCTCCTGAAAGCCTAGTTAAGATGATAATTGCACTCTATGAAGACAGTAAATCTTGTATATGCACAGAGAATGGGGATAGGCGTTTCTTATAGATAAGGTCTGGTGTCAAACATGGGTGTGTCCTATTTCCATTCCTGTTTCTTATTGTTATGGAATAGATTTTAAGGCTTTCTTCAGGCTTTGAAGCGAGGATTTGCTACCAACAGATCTCTGACCTGGACTTTGCTAACGATTTTGTTCTTCTTGAAGAAGCACAACAGCGACTGAAGCTGCTACTTGGCACCATAGAAGAAAAAGCCGAAAAATTGGGGCTTACAGTGAATGTCAGTAAGACAAAGAGTATGGCTACATATGACTTTCCGCTGACTATAAAATGTAAACATGAACCAATTGAACAGTCAATGAATTTAAATACTTCGGGAGTTAGATTGATTATAATTGTGGAATAGCCTACGAAATCACTAGAAGGATTGGATAAACAACATCGGCTTTTAGTAAGTTGAAACCAATCAGGCAGAACAGAAAACAGTCAATGCACTTGAAGCTCCTGAATGCACTTGAATAGTTCGATATAGTGTCCTTTTTTAGGAGAAGTATTAAGTTTAATGGGAACAGAACTAGTATCCTGAGAGTTCATATATGCTGTTACTCAGGCTCCACTCCTCGCATAAATCTTCAAAAATAAAGCTAAATCATAAATCGATTATTTTTTTAATTCGTTAGCAATACGTTCGGTTTAAATTTATAGCCTTTATTATTTTAATCCACGCTTTTTTTAACTTTATTATAATGTTTATTTAGAGGACTTCATAAGTTTAGTTGGCGTTGGGCAGGCTATTTAAAACTGAAGGCTCCTAATTTTTTTATTATTTTATTTAACCTACGATTTTTTTTTTTTAATTATTTTTTTTAATTTAATTTAATTTTTTTTTATGCCCTAGGGGCATATACGATTCTTATAGAAGGGATATTGTATATGCTTCAGAGAGGGCTCATTTGATTGAAAATTAAAAGTTTTGGTTCACTTTTAAATAGTCAAAAGAGATCGGAGGGCAACTACCCCCCCCCCTTCCCTTACGCCCTTTTTTCCCAAACCCATCTGATAGAAATTATGAGATGACCATTTTGTTAAAATAGTTAAATCATTACGTAATAATAACTCCAGGGTCAACACAAGCCCACAGAACCCGGGGGCAAGTGTTTTAAGTGATCCCCGGGGGCATACAAGGTTTTATTTACGGGTGGGTCGTATAAACCTTATAGGTGGCTCATTTTATAGGAAATAGAAAGTTTTAGTTACGTTTTTGTGAGTCAAAGGGGATCAGAGGGCACCTCCCCCCCCTCCCCCCCCCCCCAAACACACACCCTCTTTTCCCCAAATGTATCCGATAAAAATTGAGAGACTGCCAGTTTTTTTTTAAATAGTTTGGTCTATCCCCAATAGTCTAAATAGTCTGGGGAAAAGAAATAGTCTAGTCTTTTTTAAATAGTAATTGCAAAGGCTTTTTTAATCCTTGAATGGATGATATCTTAAATGAATTCGGATCACTCAAATAAGAGTATAATTTAGAAATTTTTCCAAGGAATGATTTTACGACTTTTTCATCACTTTTTGAATTTTGAATTTTGAATTTGGTTTTTTGAATTTTCAAAGCTGGTAGATTCAAAAAATAGCCGACTAGTGTTTTGAAAGTTTGACAGCCGGAGAAATTTTTATATGTATACTTGGGCAAGTTTTAGCTTTTTTAACGGTCTGTTTTTCTGTATAAGGACTATTAAATAAAGGATATATACCCTCACCAATCAAAATATCGAGACGCAAGGTTTTAAGAAGTTTTATACAAGTACTGCCAAATAATGAGTAAATAGCTCACTAAAGTGAGCTCACAAATAGCTCACAAAATAATTTCAGTCACAAAAGTGAGAAGCTTAAGCAAGTCTCAGACAGAATCACCACTAGTCCCACCTGATGTGTATTTGCTCGCCTTTTATGCTAGAATACTCCGTCTTTGCTGACTTCCTAGTTAAATTAAGTATCCTTTACGTATTATATCTGCTGAGCCTCGCTGCAGTGCTTCTGTTCTTTTTGCAGAAACAGTAAGTCTTACTGCAGGCATTTTAAGTCCTCAAAGTCCTCTCTAGTTTTCCATTTCCTTTGTGATGAGGCTTTGGACGGTCCGAACAAATGTTTTCTGTGTAGTATACAATGCAGGGTTTACTGTTGAATGAATTAGGCAGTTGACAGGTGACAGTTCCTGTTAAACCGGTCAACAAAATAATATTCAATATGCTTCAATATTTATTTTATTGATATATATAAAATTCTGAAATTTACATATAATTTAATTATGAACAACTGATTGTAATTTATTCGTAACTTATTACTAAAACCGATCCGAATCGAATCATAGGTGCAGTGTAGCGTTCTCCTTTTAGAAGTGGCGAGCGCACAATCTTTTTCTAGTTTTGTATGCTCTTTACTACGAAACTGGTGATTGTTTGCAGAAGTGTTTTTTTTCTGCTCATTTTTGGTATAACGGAGCTCTTTATTTTTCTTCAAAAACTTGTTTTGTAAAGAAAAAGTTTCTTGATTAATTTTATAATGTAGAAAGGGGCAAAATTCAAAAGCTGAAATGTGCTCCCTAGACAAGACTAAAATTTACACTTAATCCATACAATAGGCTTCAAATAGCTAAGATTTTGCATTTTTTTTTAGTTAATAAGACAATACAAAAGGTTTGTATGGCTTTCACCAATTGTTGAGATATTTTATTCCGGGTTTTGTCAAGATTTACCCAAGCTACTCACCATAACCTATTTTGTCCCAATGCTTTTTTATCTAAGGATTTTAATCAATGCTTCAAGCTTTTCATTAGTAATTTTCACAGCAACAGGGGTTTCGTTTTTTTTGGGATGGGGGGGGGGTATTGGGAGCAGTTTTCAGTATACTGTGAGGAGTCACCTGAGGAATGATTGAAATCTAGATAGTTCTCTTAGTTTTAATTGGCAAATTAACGCAAATTTACCTATTTACTAACTTCTCCAAGGAACCTTCCGGCCTCTGTGGCTGTATTCGGTCTTCTTCTCTATTTGCTACAAGTTGACTAAAGTGGCCCTGCTTTTCCTTTAATGGCCTTGCTGGTTCCTAACTAGATATGCTGAAGCCATCGTGCTGATGGCTTTTGGTTGGCCAATAGTTGATGCAAAAAAGTGGCAAATACCAGTAGTCAGATCTGCAAGAGTTTGAGAAACAAGAATTCTTTGATTTTGGCATCCTCCAAGAACGTTCAGAAGTTTGAGGGCAACATTTAGAACCTTCTTCCAGCCTTATTCGAGGTATTGTGCTTCACGCTGCTTCTCTCTTGTGGGCTTTTGTGTGAAACTGTTGACATATTTGTCCTGGGTTCGTTATAATCTCATCTCAGCTGTTGCCATATTTAGGCTTTACTCATCTCATAGTAAAACAAATTTAAAGCTTACTATGCAGTGAAGCAGGTTTGTCAATTGGGAAGGGTGAAATTTTGCCACCCTCTCTAAATTTTTGGTGTTTTCATTAAAAATGCTATTTCGTGCTTTCATTGAGGCAATTGAAAATGTCGAAAAGTTGCCTCCCCCTGGATTTTAAAAATGGTGTTTAGCCCCTATTCATCTGTGTGGATCAGGTGTTGTGCATATGGCCAATCTACTTT
The DNA here is from genome assembly GCA_027921565.1 of Artemia sinica. Taxonomy (NCBI): domain Eukaryota; kingdom Metazoa; phylum Arthropoda; class Branchiopoda; order Anostraca; family Artemiidae; genus Artemia; species Artemia sinica. The sequence continues at coordinate 320,874 of JAPEVW010000034.1, read as the reverse complement.
TTCTTCCAGCTTGAGAGGCAAGGATCATGTCAAGAATATAATAGAAGTCCATGCCAAGATTCTCTCTAATTGTCTTATAAGTAAAATTTTCATGAGAAAAGGAAGGTTAATTGTTTGAAAACCCAAACATTTGCAAAGTAAAACCAACTTAGTGATTGTAGGGTTCAGGGAGCTTTGCCTTTTAAGTTTAAATTGATATTCGGTTAATTAGAACCCATATGATGGTATTTTAACCCATCAATACCATATGATGGTATTGATGGGTTAGAACCCATATGATGGTATTTAGTTTGATTGCTTGGGCTTAGCGGAAAAACATCGCCCTCGTTTGAGTGCACAGTACCTTTTAGATATTTTAAAAACTTCGCTTTCATCAGTCTAATTCTTAGTTTGGGGGTTGGTTTCTGGTGGTTTTAAGTGTTTTTTAGGTTGAACTGTCTTGATTACGTGCCTTTTAGTTAGATTTTCTTTTGTGCTTTAAGTGGTTATTCACGGTGCACAAGATTCTCTGCATGGTACACAAGATTCTGGGACTCATATGGAAAACAAAAGAATTTTCTTCTATAAAGACCATGTTTGTCTCTTTTTTTAAGAAATATCTATCTTTTTCTAGAAAACACTACGAAATTAGATGTTTATCCTAAAATAAACATCTTAGATAATCGATGGGTTTTCCTGTCAGTGGGACAAGTTTTCTGTGCTTTCATCAATGTTCCTTTTGTTTCCGAACTTAATATTATGTATTATCATTTTGTAGCAAAATAAAATTAAGAAATAATTACGAGTGAAAAAATATTGATTATCCAGTCTTCAAATATTGTTGCCCTAGAACTTGCCAAATAGTTTAAGAAGATATAGCTGTTCTTTGGAAGCTTAGCTGTTTTTGGGATTTAATAACTTGTTATTATTTGAAAAAAACTAGAAAAATGAAAAAATCTTAAAAAAAATGAAAAATCAAATAGATTCTTTTTTTTTATTTGAGCAGCTTCATTTGATCTCCAAAAATATATTGATATTGTAAGTCCTGGGAATGAGAAGGCATTTTGAAATAACGTCAGAGCTACGGGATTAAACTTTTAGTTTTTTAATATTTTTTTGTTGTTTTTTTTCTTTGTTATTTTTTTTCAAATTCTTCACAAGGTTTTTTTTTGTTAGGTTTTAATAAAAAATTTCAAGCTTTTCTTAGCATGTTTCTGAACCATATAAATTATTTTCATCTTATTTTGTTTTATTTCACTAGCATTAACGAGACCTCCCTTCTCGCGTGTGTAGCCAGATTCTACACAAGTACCATATGGGATATATATTTGCACATAAGGGGGGGGGGCAAAGTATTTGGATTGTTTGAAGTCAGAAAACAATTCTTTCTTCGTAATATGCAGAATAATTGCATCTAACACATTTTCGATACAGACCTGCTATACTCCCCCCCCCTCCTTATGTGCAAATCTATTGCCGAAATTTGTTTATAAAGTAACGAAGAAACCGGTTTTTTCTCGTGTTTTACACATAGTGTAAACTGGAGGGAATAGCGCATAATACACAAGTACCAAAATTTCTTTTCCCTACGGAAATTAAAAAACTAAAACTCGAATAAAATTCTCAAATTTGGAAAGCCTTATTTTCCACAGGGGGTTATTTTCCTGGGGGAGGGGATTTTCCGCCGGGGGTTAATTTTTGCGAGGCGTTATTTTATGGTGGGGGGGGATATTTTTCGGGGGGTAATTGCTGGCCACCTAATAAAATAGCGCTGTAAATACGTTTCAAGAACTTATACTCTCAAGACTAGAACTCTCAATTTCTAATCTAATGAGCACCCTCTGAAGTTTCTCCGATCATGAGGCGGAGGTGTGGATGAGGAAGGGTACTCCATCTCCTATACGAAATAGATTATGCTTATTTTGGGGTTTAATGTTACTCTTTATATTCATAATAAAAGCATAGACCAAAAATATTCCCAGATATCAAAAGGGAGTATATATCAATTTCACATTTGATACGTTTTTTAAAGTTCCTTTTGTACCCCCTCTCCCTAAAAAAATACGTCCTAACCCCAAAACAAATACTCGTTATGGCCTCGGGGATTATACATCAATTCCTACTTCCACACTCTCCTCATCTTCCCGTTAGAACTAATTCCGATGGCTCAATGAGAGCTGGTATGTTTTGGCATCAAAGTGCACCCTTTGAGGTATCTCCCTCCCTCCCTAGCTACAGAAAATCATAGAGCCTCATTCTAGAAGTTCAAGCGCCTTTTTAAGTTTTGTAATTTGTCCATTGCTTACAGATAGTAATTGCTATTGGGAAACATACAAACATTATTCGCGGGGAGTTTTCTGCAGCGGTGGGGGGGGGGGGGTTGTCTGGTTGGGGGGAATTTGTCGGGACTAATTTTTTTTTGGGGATGTATTTTCCATTGGGGGAGGGGCCTAGGGGTTATTTTCTTGGAGGGTAAACGTCTAGAACCATCTTTGCCATGGAGCAGCGATAAATTTTAAATGAATAAATTTTCTATCAAAAATCTATCAATAACAGTTCTGTCCTAAGACCGAGGATTTGAATGAAGGGGTCTGGGTACTCGCTTGATCGTAGCAAACAATACGTATCAGTAACTGAAAAGTTTTTATTGTTTAAAAAAAGAGTTGTGAGAAAGTCAAACTTTAGCGTAAAGAGCGAGGCGTTGAGGAAGGCACAGCCCCTTTCATATACGGAATAATTTCTGATCGTTTTAAGATTTAATGTCGCTCCTTACTTTCACTTTCTTAGTTTGAGCTTGGGCTACAAAACGCGATTACCGCCGTCTCTCTGCGACCTCTAGGACCTGAAATCGCTTAACATTATGGTGGGTCGCCTCTTTATAGAGGCACAAGTGTGCCTCCTTGATCTCAACCACAAATCAAGACTGACTTGTACACCCAGCATTTTAAGTTGCTGACTCATTTAAATTTCTCATTTAAAAAATACTTTTGGTAATGGAAAATGCCCCAAAATTGAATCTGCTTAATCTTTACCTGCTCAAAATTTAGGGTTAATTCATAGGAAAAGATTTTAAACTTGTTTGTTTTTAAAGTGTAAGGGGGACTTTAAAATAGTTACTCCTTTTGAAATTTAAAGATTTAAATGAGTCAGCACAAAATTACACAGGATTCCGAAATCAAAATGAATTAGCATTTAATTCTTGCAGAGTCATCGTTATTCTACACGGAGACGTCACTATAGACGTTACTAAGTCAGGTCACTAACCTTCTCGAAATCATTTGTCACGATGATTCGACACTTTTTTTCTTGACATTGATTGGTATCTTGTTTCTTGCCATTTCTATATAAAAAAAAAACATTTAACAAAAATCCTTTCAGTTTTGTCTGGAGCATTAAATACAGGATAGCAGACCTCTGTATGTAAGCAATATGTTTCTTATAACGCCTATTGAGCCGTATCGTTTGTTTTATTGTTGTTTGTTATTACGCATGAGGGGCTTCTCCTTTTAATCAATACCACGCTCTTTACGTTAAAAGTTAAAAAAAATTTTGATTCACAAACCCCTGAATCACAAAGGTCGTTTAATTAGAGTAGATAGCTCTTTTGAAAGCACTAAAAAAAACTGTAGCGTAAAGAGCGAGGTATTGACTTGGGGGAGACACCCCTCACATACTTGCTTCTGAAGAAATCAAGAGTTTTGCTAAATTTCGGCCAATTTTGCAAAATTTCGACCGATTTCGCAAAAAAATTGGGAGGGGGTAGGGTTGCCTATCCCCCCCGCTCGGGACGCTGGGGGGGGGACTGCAAAAATTTTGGCCGATTTTGCAAAAAGTTGGAGGGAGGGGGTAGCCTCCCCCTCCCTCCTCTTTCTCTTTGCCGAATCAATTTAACATATTATACATTTTATATATTTTATATATTTTATATATTTATATATTTTATACATTTTATATATTTTGAATTAACATAATAAGCCAGTTCTTTTATTGCCTATCCCCCCGCTGGTATGTTTTGCTGGTATGTTTTGTAAATAAAACCTTGTATGCCCCCGGGGATCACTTAAAACACTTGCCCCCGGGTTCTGTGGGCTTGTGTTGACCCTGGAGTTATTATTACGTAATGATTTAACTATTTTAACAAAATGGTCATCTTATAATTTCTATCAGATGGGTTTGGGAAAAAAGGGCGTAAGGGAAGGGGGGGGGGGGGGTAGTTGCCCTCCGATCTCTTTTGACTATTTAAAAATGAACCAAAACTTTTAATTTTCAATCAAATGAGCCCTCTCTGAAGCATATACAATATCCCTTCTATAAGAATCGTATATGCCCCTAGGGCATAACTTACAACGCCTGCCCTCAGGGCCTGAGAGGTTGTGTCTGCCCCAAAGTTTGTATTGTCTGATGTCGTCTTTATATTTATTTCTTTGTTTTTTCTTCATGGCTGGCCAGTTCGGGTTTGGATCTTATATTACATTTGAGGATCCTTCTTCCTCTACCATCTACATTTATGGCCCCCAGGTGAGGTGCCCCGGTTTCTATTATGGACCCCCAGGAACCAGATCCCCCTTGTTTCACGCCTCCTAAGGAGGTACCCCTATATATCAGTATGGTTTTCCCCTAGGCACCATCTGGGGATACGCTGAGTTGCCTGAGGGACGCCCTTACTGAGCAGTAGATTGAGAATAGACTCAGTACCCCTCCATCGTTAGAACAGCTTATATTATCTTCTTATTTAGTTCAAAATCTCCCTCAACAGTCTCTGCAAGTTCAATTCCCCTGGTCTACTCTGATATGTTTTAAACACTTTTTGACGACGTGGACGCAAATAGTGTCTTTTGATTTAGCTCAACAACCCCCTTAACACTTCCTGAAAATTTCAGTTCAATTTTGGGTGGTATCCATAGTTCACTTTCGATTTTTCGGTGTTCATTCTACCACTCTCTGAATCTTGAATGTTTCCTATTCGCCCAGAGGATGAGGTGTACACTTTATTCCTGAAATACACAATAGTTTATTTACTAGTAGCCTTTCATTTTTAAGGCAGGCAAAAAGAGTGAGTAGGGGCACCAATTCACGAACATGTAAAGGCCGACAAAACTTTCTTTTTCAATCTCTAGGGGGGGGGGAAGTTTTTTCAATAACAATTCCAAAAGAGGTATTGCTCAGTGAAAATACAAGATAAAACGTATTTCTAAAATCAAGGAAAGGGGATACGAAAAAATCTAAGGTGGGTAAATGCCCCCCCCCCATTGGCGTCACTGAGAGTAAGAGGAAAATGGAAGTTGATGAAGGTTTACGGCACTGGCTCCTTAATAAAATAATTTTTTTTTTGCTGTTATGTTTTCTGATGTTATAGCTAGGCCTTGTTTATTCCTCGGATGTTGTAGTACCGTCCTTTTGAAAATCTGGAAGCATATTGAGTCTTTTGGTTTACCTCATCATTTCCTGAAAAGTGAGGAAGGTGTCAGGTAAGTTACCAGCCAAGGCCTTTGTAACATCCTTGCTTGGAAAGGTTTATCTTTTTACTTATAAAATTTTTGAAAGCCACATGAAAGTGAGGCTTATTACTTGAGCACTTGTTTATTTTTTTTGAAGGTGTGACTCGATTTTACTTCTTGATAAATCTTGGAGAGACAAAGCCTGCTCTTCACCATCACTTATTTGATTCTGAAAAAGTCAATCTTCAGTGGTAATTCAAGAGCCAAAGCTCTTGGAATATTCCAGCGAATTATTCACCCAGGAAGCGAATTAATGAAAGCTAAAGGGATGCTTTAGTGAAAGCTCTTTATGAAAAAAGCCCTGTTTTGGAAGATTTCAATTGGTTTTGTTGCTTTATTTTTATTAGCATTGTTATTAGGAAAGCCAGGTTACAGCTTTGATATTTAAAAAACCTAACGGTTGTCATTTCAGGACCAAGGTTTGTTTGCTCCAGTATAAAGGTGTATATTTATTTAGCAGATAGGCCTACAAGAAGAAAAAGTCTGACAATAATGAAAAAATGAAAAAAATAAATATAAATCTCTTTTGTCTCAGAGCAGTTCCTCACCTAACACAAAGCACCGTGGATGCTAATGGTATACTTCCAAGTTCGCGGGTGTAAAGTGGGGTAATGTAAGACAGGAGAAACAGAGTAAAAATTTAATTTTATTTATAAATATATATATAATTAATGAATTGGACTAGAAAGCTGAAAAGTTTGGAATAAAGTAAATAAAAAAAGAGCTACAATTTGAAGTTACTTTCGACTTTTTCGCTTTTATCCATGCCGTGCAAGAGTCCAAAATATAAAAACACAAAAACGATTGTGGAGGAATAAATTAAAAGAATCTAGAATTTTCAATCAGGCCAATTAATTTCAATTTTTTTTTGAATTTATAGTACTTTCGATTGCTTTAAATTTTCCATTTCTTAGGCTCCAGACCTTTTTTTAAAAAAGCCACCAGGTGTCACATTAGATTTTTTTTCTATTTCCTAGGAATTAAATCAGAAAAAAACAGGCCAAATTTTAGATCCTTGTCCAAAGATCACTTGTGCAAAATTTCATTGTGCTGGTATGCCGGGTCAGAGAGCAAGATCTCTTTTCGTAGCATAGGAAAATTAGGGTAGCGAAGGCATAGAATGGCACGCTATATGATGTCATAGCTAAATTGTCAGTGTCTTTACACGTCATAGCTACATTAAACTATGACGTCGGAAGGCCTATTTGAATTCATCTAAGATAATTAACATTTAATATTACAGGAGAACGAGCCATGTACTTCGAGCAAAAACTGCTGTCGTCAGTTTTGGGATCTATCACCACTTCTTTGGGGAAACAACTATTTTCAAAAACTACCAAATGGCTTCGAAAGAGAAAAGTAGTTCAAAACGTAATAGAGAATGTAGAAGACTACACTGAGAATTTGATGAACAAAATCCATAGAAGATCCAGATTGGAGATTAAAATGAGGAAGATGTACGCTTCTAAGTCCCCTAGTGTTAAAGAAAGTGACTTATTAGAGCTTATCAGAGAAGTTCAAGTTAGCCGAAAAAACACGAACAAGATACTGAACCATCTCGGCCAAAAGTTGAAAAATGCTAGCCCTACCGCTACTATAAAAATTTGTAGAATGATATATAGGCTTCTAGATCACATTAATTAGCCCTATGCATTAGAAATTATAGAAAAGACATTAATTTGACGAAGCGGATGGAATACTTTGTTATCAAGTAATTGACAAAAAGTTCATTGTAGGATCAAGTGCACGATCACTGTTAATTTCTTTGCGTGAAGATTTCCACGCCAAAAGGAGCGAACTAAGCCAAAAATGAATTTTTCATCTGACAAGTTTCTTTTTATTTCGACAATTTCAGAAAAATTCTGAGTTCTTAGTGCAAAATTTAGTATTGTAGTGGAAATGTTATATTTAATTTTATATTCATGATTAACATTATAAGAAAAAATGAAGTTTAGTGTCAGAGAAACACATTAGAAGTACATTAGGTAGGACCCCCCCCCCCCGAAAAAATAATCTTTGAGTACCCCCCCCCCCCCCCCCCGAAAGAAAATCCTGGGTGCGGCCTAGGTATAAAGGGATTAGTAGTGATATCTAATGAACGGCTGAGGGTATTAAGTTTAAAATTTCAGGATATATTAAGTAGATATTGAAGACAGATTGAAGGGCAACCAGGCCCTCCCCTCTTCTTGTCCTTTATAGGTGCCCCCTCTGCTGAACACTGATCGAAATTTTGAAACTATTATTTTGTTCAAACTAGTCAAAAGGTTTAACAGCTATACCTCCAGGAATATCATTTCCCCCAGAGACCTTGGGCAAGGATTGTAAATTATGCAATTTAAACATTGTTTGCACAAAGAACTTATCATTATGAAAACGGGAAATGTTTGATTCTGAGTGTATCTGGAAATGCTGAGGGTATTCATGTGAAACTTTTGAGAATGCTGAGGGGTACGTATACTAGATCAAAAACCTCTACATGCATCCAGTTCATCGAAAAGGAGGATCTGCAATATTTTATGAATGGCTGAGGGTATTAAGTTGAAACTTTCAGAATATTTAGAGGGTGATGTTCAAAAGTCGATGGAGAGCTGCCAATCTACTCCCATGTTCTGTTTAGTTACCCTCCCTTGGCTCCCTCCAAAAAAGTTCATCAAAATTTTGAAATAGCCGTCTTCTTTGAAATGGTATAAAGGTAAAAAAAACTATGCCTCTTTTTTTAAAAAAAAGCCTCTTTTTTCTATTCATTCTGCGTGTGCTGAATTTCAGAAGGGCCTATCAACAATAACTAAGGAACGGCTGAAGTTATTAAGTTTGAAATTTCATGGGACGTAGAGGGGGATGTTAAACTAATAAAAAGGTACTATGTGCATCAAGGTTAACAAAAAGGTGTATGTGTCATATCTCAAGATTGGCTGAGGGTAATAAGTTTACACATTTAGAGCATATTGCAGAGGATTTTAAAAAGACGTCAGAAAGCAACCAGTCATCCTTCATATCTCTTTTTATCGGCCCTCCCTCCAAAGATATTTGAAAAAAATTAGAAAAGCTATCATGCTCAAAATAGTTTAAAAGTCAAAACATTATGTCTCTGGGGAGGATATAGCCCCCACGGCTTCTGGAGTGTTATAAGTTATACAAGTTGCCCATTATTTAAATCTCTTCCAGAAGCTTGGATCTTTTCCAGTTTCAAAAAACTCTGACCTAACTCTTAATTCTGATTCGTCAATCACAAATTTTACGCCTGAAAGTTGAACACTTATCAACTCGAGATAAGTATGATTGTATGATAAGTATGATAAGTAGATAAGTATGATGCGAATGAGATGTATGATTGCCACTGTACTTATCTGTAATTTTTATCTAATTGACAAGGATTGCTAAAATATGACCCGGGTATAATGAAACCTGTACAAATAAGAAATTTAGAAGGGTAAGTGCCGCAAAGTATTACCTCTAGACCCTTTTCACAACAACATTCCGTTGAACATTCTATCGTTTCAGACTAATTTAGCTTAGTATAACCGTTGGTTCTCATCACAATCTATATAATTATCCAGTAAGCTTATCGCAGATCATTTCTGGTCTTCGTTTTCGTTGCGAACAAAAAGCTCCTCCCACTTCTTCGTGCAGTTATGGATCAGTGTGTTTGCGTCTATCAATGAGAAATGGTTACTAAGTGCATTATTCCTAATAGCGGGTTTCCACTTGTTTCCGATTGTTTCGCGTCTGACTTGTCTACCCGTGAAAAGATCTGATGCCGCCTATGTTTCTACGTTCTCTGGAGCACTCGCACCCCGGTCCGGGTTTTTAAAATGGGTGAGATAGGGAATGATCCTACTGGATAATTATATAAACTGTGGTTCTCATTTAAAACAAATATTACCTAAGAGACGTATTAATGCATCAGACTATGACAGTGCTTTTTTTTACATAGAATTACGATGGGTAAATGCAAACCCCAGCTGTTTATTTCTCATTTAAAACAAATATTACCTAAGCGACGCATTAATACATCAGACTATGACAGTACTTTTTTTTTTACATAGAATTACGATGGGTAAATGCAAGCCGCAGCTGTGTAAAAGTATATTTGGTATATAGGTTTTTTTTAAATAATAAACAATTAAAAATAAAATAAAATTGCAATGGGAAAATACAAAGCACCATGGTGAAATGGTCTTTAAATCTAAATTAAATAAAAAAAAAGTTTTTTTCAGCTGAAACTAAGGAGCAACCTTAGAACTTAAAACGAATAGAAATTATTACGTATATGAGGGGGTTCACCCCTCTTCCAACCCTCACTCTTTACGCTATAGTTAGAATTTTGTTCAATTTTTTAAAGAATGACATCTAAATCACAAAGGCCGTTTAATCACAGGCAGCGCAATCGCGATGCCTAAGTAAAAAACGATGTTGGCGCAATGTATAATTTTTTTTTCCTTAGACCAGGGCACTTCGTATTGAAGGAGTTGTCGTAGAAACTTCGAAAAGGGCTCATTGGATTGGAAATTGAAATGGCTAGTGCCCTTTTCAGTAGCTGAAAGTGATTGGAAGGCAACTAGCCTCCCCCCCTCACACCCGTCATTCCCCCAAACACATCCAATCAAAATTTTGAGATAGCCATTTTATTCAACGGAGTTGATTTCCAGAAATGTATTATGTTTTTGAGGAGGACACTCCCTCTACGGCCCTCAGGGCAAGGGTTGTAAGTTATGCCCTGGGGGCATATAAGGTTTTTACAGAAATCTTTGTTGTAGAAACTTCAAAAATGGCTAATTCGATTGGAAATTCAAAGGGCTAGTGCCTGAAGGGCAACTAACCCCCCTCTCACGCCCACCATTTCCCCAAACACATCCAATCAAATTTTTGAGATGTCCGTTTTCTTCAACATAGTTGGAAGTGTTGGAAATTAGGTCTTTGGGGATGATAATCCCCTCAGAACCCTCAGGGCAAGGGCTGTAAGTTATGCACTAGGGACATATAAGGATTTTATAGAAGGTTTTGTCGTATAAACTTCAAAAAGGGCTCATTTGATTGGAAGTTGAAAGGGCTACTGCCCTTTTTAATAGTCAATTAATAATTAACTTTAATAGTCGATTATATGCCCTGGGGGCATATAAGGTTTTTATAAATAGCGTTGTCGTAGAAACTTCAAACAGGGCTCATTCAATTGGAAATTGAGAGGGCTAGTGCCTATTTTAATAGTAGAAAGTGATTGGAGGGTAACTAACCCCCCTCTCACGCCCGCCATTACCCCAAATACATCCGATCAAAATTTTCAGATAGCCATTTTGTTCAATGTAGTTGGAGGCTTTGGAAATTAAAACTAGAATCGGAGGATGAATATCCCCCCCTCACGCCCATCATTTCCCCAAACACTTCCGATCAACATTTTGATATAGCCATTTTGTTGAAGGTAGTTGAAGGGTCTGCAAATTTTGTCTTTGAGTATGACGACCCCCCACAACCCTCAGTGCTAAGATTGTAAGTTATGTCCTGGGGGCATAAAAGGTTTTATAGAAAGTGTTGTCGTAAAAACTTTAAGAAGGGCTATTTTTTTGGAAATTGAGAGGCCTATTGTCTTTTTTAATGTTCGAAAGTGATCGGAGGGAGAATCAGCCCCCCCACGCCAATCATTTCCCCAAACATTTCCGCTCAACATTTGGATATATTCATGCTGTTCAAAGTAATTGAAAGGTCTGGAAATTTGAGGATAACACCTCTTCCCCCAATAGCCCTCAGGACAAGGGTCGTAAGTTATACCCTTGGGGCATATAAGGTTTTTATAAAAAGTTTCGTCGTAGAAGCTACAAAAAGGGCTCATTCGACTGGAAATTGGGAGCACAAGTTTCTTTTTTATTATTCGAAAGTGATCAGAGGGCAAATTGCCCCCCCCCCTACGCCCATTACTTCCCCAAACACTTCCAATCAAAATTTGAGATAGCCATTTTGTCCAACGTATTAAAAAAGTTCATTCGTAAAATAGCTCATTCGATTGGAAATTGAAGGGCTAGTGCCCTTTTTAAAATTCCAAAGTGTTCAGAGAGCAACTAACCCCCTTCCACGCCCACCTTTTTCCCAAACACGTCCAATAAAAATTTTGAGATAGGCATTTTCTTCAACGTAATTGAAAGGTCCATAAATTATGTCTTTGAGGATCACACCCCCCCCCCCAGTAGCCCTCAGGGCAAGGGCTTTAAGTTATGCCCTGGGGGCAGATAAGTTTTGTATAGAAAGCCTAATCGTGTATACTTTGGCGGGGGGCTAATTGGATTGGTAATCAGAAGTTCTAGTGTCTTTTTTTAAGATTGAGAGTGATCGAATGGTGGATAGCTCCTCCCCCCACAGCCTCGTATTTTCACGATCATAGGCAGTACAATCATGCTGCCTAAGTAAAGAACGATGTTGGCACAATGTATTATTTTTTTTCCTTAGACCAGGGCACTTCGTATTGGAGGAGGTGTCATAGAAACTTCGAAAAGGGCTCATTTGATTGGAAATTGGAATGGCAAGTGCCCTTTTTAATAGTCGAAAGTGATTCGAAGGCAACTAACACCCCTTCCACGCCCACCATTTCTCCAAACACATCCAATCAAAATTTTGAGAAAGCCATTTTTTTTCAACGTAGTTGATTTCAAAATATAAATTTTGTTTTCGAGGAGGACACTTCCTCTACAGCCCTCAAGGCAAGGGTTGTAGGTTATGCCCTGGGGGCATATAATGTTTTTTTTTATAAAAATCATTGTCGTAGAAGCTTCAAAAAGGGCTCATTCGATTGGAAATTCAAAGGGTTAGTGCCATTTTTAATAGTCGTAAGTGATTGGAGGGCAACTAATCCCCCTCACACGCCCACCTCTTCCCCAAACACATCCAATCAAAATTCTGAGATAGCCATTTTATTCAACGTAGTTAAAATTTCTGAAAATGAGGTCTTTAAGGATATCAACCCCCTCCCCCCCCCCACAGCCCTCAGGACAAGGTTTGTAAGTTATGCCCTGGGGGTATATAAGGTTCTTATAGAAAGCGTTGTCGTAGAAACTTCAAAAAGGGCTCATTGGATTGGAAATTGAAATGGCCAGTGCTCTTTTTAATAGTTGAAAGTGATTGGAGGGCAACTAAACCCCCTCTCACGCCCACCTTTCCCTCAAAGACATCCAATGATGTTTTTTAATTTCATGAAAATTGAAAGGGCTAGCAACCTTTTAATAGTCGAAAGTGATTGAATGGCAACTAACCCCCCTCTCACGCCCACCATTTCCCCAAACACATACAATCAAAATTTTGTGATATACACTTTGTTTAACGGAGTTGAAAGTTTCAGAAATTAGGTCTTTGAGAATGATAACCCCCTCAAAGCCCTCAGGGCAAGGGTTGTGAGTTATGAAAAAGGGCTAGTGCCTTATTTATGAGTCGAAAGTGTTCGGAGGGCAACTAACCCTCTCCCACGCCCACCTTTTCCCCAGACACATCCAATCAAAATTTTGGGATAGGCATTTTGTTCAACGTAATTGAAAGGTCCACCCCCTCCCCTCAGCATCCCTCAGGGCAAGGGCTGCAAGTTAAGCCCTGGAGGCAGATAAGGTTTTTATTGAAGGAATGATCGTATATACTTCGGAGGGGGGCTCATTAGATTGGTAACCAGAAATTATAGTGTCCTTTTTAAGATTTAGAGTGATAGAATTGTGGATACCCCTCCCCCCACAGCCTCGTATTTTCACGTTCATAGCCAGCGCAATTGCGCTGCCTAAGTAAAGAACGATGTTGGCACAATGTATTATTTTGCCCTGTTAGTTATGGCCTGGGGGTATATAAGGTTTTTACAGAAAGCTTTGTGGTAGAAGCTTTATAAAGGGCTCATTTGATTGGAAATCCAAAGGGTTAGTGCCCTTTTTAATAGTCAAAAGCGATTGGAGGGCAACTAACCCCCCTCTCACGCTCACCTTTTCTCCAAACACATCAAATCAAAATTTTGAGATATCCATTTTATTCAACGTAGTTGAAAGTTCTTGAAATTAGGTCTTTGAGGATGACAACCCCCCACAGCCCTCCCTCAGAGCAAGGGTTTCAAGTTATGCCCTGGGGGCATATAAGGATTTTATTGGAAGCTCTGTCATGGAAACTTGGAAAATTGCTCATTCGATTTGAAATTCAAAGGGATAGTTACCTTTTTAATAGTCGAAAGTGATTTCAGGGCAACTAACCCCCTTCTCACGCCCACTTTATCCCCAAACACATCAGATCAAAATATTTAGATATCTATTTTGCTCAACGTATTTGAAAGTTTTGGAAATTAGGTCTTTAAGGTATACATCCCCCCCCCGCCCTCCCACATCCCGCAGGGCAAGGGTTGTAAGTTATGCCCCTGGGGGCATATAAGGTTTTTATAGAAAGTGATGTTGTAGAAACTTCAAAAAGGGCTCATTCGATTTGAAATATAAAGGGTTAGTGCCCTTTCTTTTAGATTAGGGGCAAGGGTTTTAAGTTATGTCCAGGGGATATTTAAGGTTTTTATGGAAGGAATGGTTGTTTGACTTCAGAAGAGGCTCAGTCTTTCTCCCTGAAAAAGACAATGTCAATACAGAACGAACAGAAATTAATCAAAAAACTTCTTGCACAAAATAGGTTTTTCAAAAAAAGTAATGAAAAAAAGAGATTTATTTCTTTCTAATAAAAGAAAGATTTAGATGTCTAGGGCACGTTCTACGGATGAAGGATGACAGATTGACGAAGATTATCCTTTTCACCCAATCATCAAGGGCCAAGCAGAAAGCAGATCGTTCCGCAGTTGTGGTGGGAGGATCTCATAAAGAAAGATTTAAGGGAATCGGGAACTTCCCGTGAGCATGTAAAGAGGGAGGCTTTTAAAATATTGGGATGGAGGAGGAGCGTGCGTAGTTGTGTTGGCCTCAGGCGGCTTGGTGCTGTGGTGAGTTGTTAGTAGTAGTATAATGGTAAAGAAAACGTAATGGTAAGAAAATTGGAATGTGGTCATTTGACGCATCAACTGAAAGCTTCTGTCAAATGAATGATAAATAGGTATGAAAGTCTTCATTAAGTTTATCATTGCCAGTTCTCTGTCAGACAGGAGAGACAACAACAATTTACTTAGTATTCCGTAGCCAAAGGATATGCTCGCAAAGGAACAAAGAATGCTCTGAAGCCAAGCGGGATTTTTATGAAAAAAAGAAGAATATATAATTCGGAATGGAGTCTACATAATCATATTGAAAAAAAAACAGAGCATATGCCAAGCTCCGGAAATCAGTGCTGGAAGCTAAGAGAAAAGCATGGAGTAGTTTCATAAATAACCTTGACTCTAGAAAGCCCACTACAAAAGTGTATGAATTTATGAAAAATATGAACAATGGACTTATTCCCAGCAGAAGCAACCCTCTAATAATTTATGGTACTACAATTCTTGTAAACGAAAATCAAAAAGTTGATGCAGCTGCTAAGTTCATAAGCTTAGTGATTGGACGAAAAGATCCAAATTCCCAAAAGGAGAGAGAGGTGGAGATGAAAGCCGGCCAGCTTGGGACACAGGGAAAAGATGAGCCATGCAACAGACCTTTCTCTGAACAAGTACTGAGGAATGTAATAAGAAACTTGCCAAATACATCTCCAAGACCTGATGAAATATTACCACAAGTTGTTAAATTACTCCCTACATCTTAGCTAAAAGTATTATTGGGAATAATAAATAATGCATGGAAGATTGGAAAATCTCCCGATGTATGGAAATACAAAGAAGCAGTGATGTTACCAAAGCCTGGAAAAGATGCTTTAAAGATTAAAAACCACAGATACATTACCTTCTCCCCTGTGGTTGGAAAAGAGATGGAAAGGATGATAAAAAAAGGCTAGAAGTTGTGATGGACCAGAAAAAAAAATCCTGACATCCAATGTGGCTTTCGTAAAAACAGAAGTGCAGAGGACAGTCCTACATGCTTGAAACAGGACGCACTATTCACTTTTCAAAATGGATGGATACTAGCAGCTGTTTTATTAAATATTCAGGGTGCTTTTGACAGCATGCTTCACAGAAAAATGATTGGAGGCCTAATAACAGCAGACAGTAAAGGTCAAATTCTAACGTTATTGGAAGATTATCTGAAAGGAAGAAGAGCCAAAGTAAGAATTGGAGAAACATTATCAGAGACTACAGTGTTCTCCGAAAGAGGGATCCCTCAAGATTCAGCCTTGGGCCCTGGTATATATAATATAGGATCATTTGACATTCCTTTTAGTGAAAAAGATGAAGATGGAACTGTTTTTGTGGATGATAACAATGTCTGGGTTATGGCCCGAGACACTGAACAAATAAAGACATTAATAGCCCAGGTCTTAGAGAAATTAGAAAATGGGCTTAAGAAGCCGACTTGAAATGTTCATTAGCGAAAACAAAAGTAATTGTGTTCTCTAGGAAAAGGATTAGAGCCCTCCCAAACATATATCTGAATGAAAATCTGATAGAATATGTGAATGAAGCAAAAATACTAGACGTAGTGGTGGACAATAAGCTCACCTGAAAGCCCCATGTGATGTATCTTAAATCAGCAACCCTGAAACGAATAAATATAATGAAGAGTTTAGCTTTTATATCCGGAGGTTTCTCAGCAGAATTCCTTATTCAATATTATACAAAATATATTATGCCTAAAGTGGAATACTGCTCAACAATATATGGAACAGCTTGCTATTCTACAGCTGCGAGATTGGATGTAATCCAAAATTCAGCCATAAGGATGGCATTTGGAGGCTGGAGGCAGGTTTTGGTGCCCTCAGAAATATATATATTTATATATATATATAAAGAAAATTCAAATTGCCCCCCCCCCGAATGTGGTTTGTTTCAGGCAGAAGTATATGCTATTACAAAGGCCTTAGAATTTACTGAAGAATGTGAAGAAGAAAAATTTGTGATATGTTCCGGTTCAAAGAGCGCTATTCAAGCAATTACAAATACTAACATCATGCCAAAACCAAGTAGAGAAGTCATAAAAGCTACATTCAGCTACATGTAGCAACGGAGAAGTGGATTCACTCTCCACTTCGGGAATCATTCAGTGGATTCCCGCTCACACTGGAATCTTAGGGAATGAAATTCCAGACACATATGCTAAGTCTGCAGTTGGAATAAGTTTGAATGAATTGGACACTCCTCAAGAATATATGATGCCCGGGATAGTACTTCAAGAATTGAACCTAGAAGGCTTTCTGTCAAACAGGGATGCGACTGTAAATTTGTTTGCTACAAAGAAAAATCAAGCTAAATAGAAACTAAATTGTATAAAGAATTAAATAGATTTGAAGAAAAGAAAATATTCCACCTTCGATCAAACCATGTAGGAGTCTGATATTACAAAGCAAGATTTTGGGGAGAAAATGACAATTGTTTCAAATGTGGGAGCTTAGAGACGATTGAACGCTTGTTAAT
The DNA here is from genome assembly GCA_027921565.1 of Artemia sinica. Lineage (NCBI taxonomy): Eukaryota > Metazoa > Arthropoda > Branchiopoda > Anostraca > Artemiidae > Artemia > Artemia sinica. The sequence goes on along the minus strand of JAPEVW010000034.1, from coordinate 303,960 downwards.
AAAATGCCGTGGGAGCAGTGGCACCAATTCGCGAAAATGTAAGAGGGAGGGACAAGGATTTTTTTCGATCTTTTTTTAATTAAGGTTCCAAAAAAACAACATTGAGCAAACATACCTAAAACAAAGGGTAGCAGTCAGAGATTTAGACCAAACTTTCATGTTGATCTGAGCCAGTTATTGTTCCGCTTGTTTCCGAAGGACTGTCACAGGTGGGTGAATTTATCTCTACTAACGCAACACTTTGAGCACAGTCAATATTGCCAGTTTATTAATTTTTTCCCGCATTTTCACAGTAAAAAAAAATCCAAAGTTTGTTGTCACTTTTTACTCATAGTTTGATTAGGAATTCTTCATAAGAAACAACAAAGAAATACTGACCAGCTGACGTTTGGTTTTGAAAAAAACCTTACTCAGAAATCACATTTCTGGTCAAAAATTGGGTAATAAAATAGCGTAGGAACGCTCTTAGACATTTCAAAACAAGATTGTCTCCTAATGGTAGAATTAGGGTGGTACAAAAGTGGGAAAGACAGGACATTTCAAAACAAGGTCATCAAAAAGTAAAAGTACTATTTAATAGGTCTACAAAACGATGCACAGGGGCGACGAATAAAAATGACCAGTTATCCAGTCTCGCTGGTTTATTATAGCACATAACTAAGATAGAAAGTGGCTGTGAAATATAAATAAAAGATAATTTTCAGAGTATAGGGGGGGGGGGGCATGGCCCCCCGTAATTGGCGCCACTGTGCAAGAGTGAAGAAGAAAGAAGAGAAACAGTGGAATTTTCGGACTTAAGAGAAGGCAGCCAAGCCTAAATTTATTACTCGGTGGATTAGAAAGTGAAGAAGATAATTGTGTGATTACACGTCTTGTAATAGAGTTTTTGAAGAAAAACTGGGTACCCTGGCTGACCGTATTTCAAACAAAAGGATATACGAAAAATGTGGTTCAATACCACTCTCTTGTTCTATAATGAAAGAAGGGTTGAGGTGGTTAGGGCATGTTGTGCGGATGAAGGATGACAGATTGCCGAAAATTGTTCTTTTCGACCAACCATCTAGGGCTAAACGAAAAGCAGGTCGCCTCCGTCTGGGGTGGGAGGACGTCATAAAGAAAGATTTAAAGGAAATGGGAACTTCGTGGGCGGGTGTAAAAAGGGAGGTTTTGAATAGATTTAGGTGGAGGAGGAGCGTGCGTAGCTGTGTTGGCCTCAGGCGGCTTGGTGCTGCGGTGAGTTGTTAGTAGTAGTAGTAGAAAGCAGTTCATAAAGAAGAGACTTTATACGTACTTGAAGAATAAGAAGTGAAGATTAGATAGCAACTGAAGTCCCCTAGGCTGTACAGCGAGAGGGGAATCATCCCGTTCCTGAATTGCCAGTTCTCTGCTTATATTAGGGCCGTTTTTTCACTCATCAATGTGCTAAGATCTTACATCTTTTGCTTGTAAGTAAAACCTCGGGAAAAATGGCAATAAATTTCAAAACGTCAAGTCGCTTAAAATTTACATAAAAAATTAGAACAGACTACTCATTGTAATCTAGGGCTTGTCACAGGTGCTCTAAAAAGTAGTCTAGACCTACTGCTGCATTGTTCAAAGAGGTGAATATTCTTTCTTTTGGAGAACAGTTTTTGAGGTATTAGCATAGGGTAACTGATTTTTTTCTGTCAAATACTGCCTATCACAACAGTTGTCAAGATACATATTTCTGGCCTGAATTACTCCAAGAATCAGATTAATAGGCTATTTTAATCATTCGCCAACAAACTCTTGAAAGAAATGGTAGAATTTATTGAATTAAAAAAAATTAGGCCTACTGATGGATCATTTTCTAAAGATAGAATGGTAAATTTTGAGCAGTCCATAGGCTATGGTAAAATTCTACTTTAGCTACTTTTGGCTGTCTTGGAAAGGGGTTTTCAGTAATGAATCCATTGCCAAAAGAATTATGTGGGAAGGTATTGCCAAGTGTCTATATTAGCCCTCTTCTGATTTTTAAGTCTTAGAAATTTACCTTTTTGACAGCTCTATAGGCATTGAAATTTGGATAAAACAACAGTTTATCTTAATTTTCAATTATCTGTTTCTTTTTCCTGGTTATAGTTCTGAAAATGCAATTTGTGTTGTTTGAGTAGAATTTTAGGTAGGCTAATTTTTTTGCAGTTCATATTATTGACTTACAAATAAAATAAACATACTTTTTGATGCCTTTTTTTATGCTTTTTCCAAATACAATAATAATTTTTGTCAGAAATGAATTTTACCCCCACCCCTATATATATATATAGGCCTATGCAGAATTATCATAGTTAACACATTTTGCATGCAGCCTTGTTGTGCTTATCCCTCCCTCCTAATGTGCAATTGTGTTGCCCAAATTACATATTTTATATCTATTCTTAGAATACAGTTCAGTTGTTTTAACCCATGTAGGCTACCTGTAAATTGAACCAACAGTGACAAAACAAAAACTGGAAATAACAAGGTACAGGTGCATAATGCTTTGAAAAACATATAATTTGGAATATATATTTGCGTATTATGGGGGAATTATAGGCAGGCTTTATGCAAAATTTGTTCTAATTATGATTATTCTGCATATTCTTGGATTGTTAAAAAAAACAATTGTTACTTCATAATAATAATAAAAATACTCTTGTTTTCCCTCAGGATACACTATGAGGACCACATTTAATAAGTATAAAATACAAAGACACAACAATATATATTTACAATAATATATTTTATAACTTTTAAGAGGCTATGCAGAATTATCATAGTTAACACATTTTGCATGCAGCCTTGCTATACTTAACCCGCCCCCCCCCCCCCAATGTGCAAATATTTAGCCCAAATCACATATTTTCTATCTATTCTTAGAATACATGGCAGTTGTTTCAACGCATTTACCTGTAAATTGAACCAACAGTGACAAAACAAAAACTGGAAAAAACAAGGTACAGGTGCATAGTGCATTAAAAAATATATCATTTGGACTATATATTTGCACATTAGGGGGGAATTATAGGCAGGCTGTATGCAAAATGTGTTAATTATGATTATTCTGTATATTCTCAAGTAGCCTAAGAATAGTTTTCTTGACATGTTTCATTCTTTCCAGGTATCTATCTAGGCAAATACCAAAAATTGTTTCAAAAAATAACATAGTGGCTAGTAAGGAAATTGTAACCACTCATTCAAAATAACCCTAAATAATATATCTGGTAACAACAGAGGAAAAGGGCTCTTGAGAAGGAAACACCTTATTAAAAAAAAGGGCTAGCCTATTATCAGAACTTCCATTTTATGCTATTTATAGTATAATAGTTATTGCCTTCAAAATGCCATGCTCTCCTTAATGGTCTCATATATAGGCCTAGGATAGCCTATATATTGAAATAAAAGAAAGCAATTGAATTCTTGCTCTATATATTCAGCAGTTAGGTAATCTTTATATTAACAGACTATTCAGGTAGCTAGGAAATAAACTTACCTCTATAGTAAGAATTCCATCCTGAATCCAAATTTAACATTCATTTGCCTTTATTTAGCTGATAGTCTTTTCCCTTGGATGACATGTTATTTTGACATTGTATATCTAGGAATCTTGATATACTGATTTTGTTCAAGTTGAGTTCACCTAAAGCCAGGCAATATCAATATTATTTAAATTTACAAAAGATGGAAACTCTTTAATTTAGTCTCAGAAGTCATCTTGTGTTCCATTGCAGAGTTAGAGTGTATTGATTTGTGGCTTTTGTGTTCATTTGATTAGAGGTTAAATTTAAGTTTGCTTAGAGTAGGGTAAGTTCTTGTTTGACTAGGATAAGTATGTTGTTTGATAGGTATTGTAAGGGAGAGAAGGTTTGGCTGCCATACATTCATGATTCTCTCCTTTGAGGCTTTGAGGAGGGTTTGCTTAAGTAAGGTGTTTTGGTAAGGGTAAATTTGATGTTCTTTGTGTGGGTAATTTTGTTTGCTTAGTTACTGGTTGATTTTGAATTGTTGTATACTGGGTTGCTTTCAAGGCAGAAAATGGGCATGGGATGGCATTTAAAGAGCTAAGGATATTTCTTTGTATGCTGAGAATTTTTTTTATGTTATTAGATGTGCTTGGGCCTTTGTGGTCTATGCAAATTGGTCAATCTTGGGTATAGTTTTCTTTTTCAGTGGTATTGGTGTTGTTGCACTTACCTTAAGCTTTTTGAATTGAGCTACATGTGTTTGAAGAATGTCTACGTTTTTTACTTTTTTGGCAGTGTATTCACTTAGGTTTCTTCAGTTTATGTCTTCATTTAACCAAATAAGACTGTCCAGGCAAAGATATCTATGTTTTCTGCAATGGTGAATAAAGATATTTGCTTGATCTTTGACCTTTTGTGTCATGATTGCCCAGTATAAGGACATCCACAACTGAGATAAAGGTTCCAGTTCTGACAAAGCCCTTCCTATTGCTCATGATTTGGGATTCTTAGTGGAATATTGTTTGCAACTATTTTTGTGGGAGTGCAGTTGGAGGATTTTATTGCTAACTCTGGATATTGGGTATTAACCCTATTTCAAACAGTAGGCTGTGCAAAAAGTGTGGTTCTATCCCACTTTCCAGGTTCTGAATTGAAAATCAAGTATTTTGCAGTAGGCATCAAGACATGGCCAGTTCTTGAAAAAAGACAAGACAGATAGTCCAAGTAATTGAGAGGCAAAAATGTTTAAATGGCATGGGTAATGAGAGAAAGGTTGAGATGGCTAGGGCACATTCTTTGGGTGAAAGAAGACAGATTACCAAAGATTGTCATTTTTCAGCCAGCCTTCTTGAGCTAAACAGAATGCAGGTTATCTATGCTTGGGGCTGGAGGATGTCATAAAGAAGGATTTAAAGCAAATGGGAACTTCTTGGAAGGGTATAAAGAGAAAGGCTTTGAATATATTGGGATGGAGGAGGAGTGTGTGTAGCTGTGTTGGCCTCAGGCAGCTTGGTGCTGCAATGAGTTGTTAGTAGTAGTAGAGGTAGTAGTAGTTTAGTATCATAGATGGCTAATATTAATAAATAAACCAATGGATAATTTTTATTGTTCATTATCAAGTAAGAAGATTTACAAAGATGGAGTATAAAAAGAACGAAAAGCGCATATACTGTACTAGAATCAAAAGAAAAGAAATACTTCTAACAACACTAAACAACAAGGATAGTCCACTGCTTGTGGAGTACTATTATGCAATACATTATATGGATCTAATGTGCACTTAAATTGGCTAATTCTATTGCTAACTACTACAAAAGGGTCTTCTGTTTTATATTTTTTTTTAGACACTCATGTTCTTAATTCACAGAGTGAGAGAGAGATTCAAAAGGTATTTTCCATACTTAAAGAATGTTGAATGGATTATGTATCTTTCTCAATCAGAATTATCCAGAAAGGAGAGATTGCCAGAACATGGGCTGCAACAGAAGCATAATAAAGCCTTTGCAAGGCAAAGACAATTGTATTGATGTTTACAACAAGCCAGCACCTCTTACCCTTTGCAAACTTTCTCTGAAAAATGCAACATAAGTTATTTATGTGATCCATTATGTACAATGAGCCGTCTCAGTTTATTTTAAATGAGAATATTGATTTTTCTGTTTTAAAAATTTATGCTTTTATAATAGAAACGTTTATATTTCAAAAGGCATGCTGTGAGATATTTTCTGTATGTGCCAAGGTTAGGTAAATAGGTAAAAATTTCTTTCTTTTTTGGGATTGCAGAAAGAACCTCTTGAAAATCTTTTTCAGCATTAATTATTACATGTATACCAAATTCTACCATAATTTCATCTAATGAAGGTTTTTCATCTATTGAAGATGCTGGATGATTTGACCAGCCAAAGTTAGAAGTTGTTAGAACTAGATCAGGGGGTGCTTTTGGGATTTAGCTTTGCATCATTCTTTATTAAGAAAAGGCTTTATAAAAAACTGAAAAAAGTCATGACAGTGAGAGAAAGAGAGGGATTTATCTTTGTTCTATATGCAAATAGTGCCCACTACATAGAAAAAGGCCGTAGCAATGTCCAAGAACTGCTGAGATCTGTGCTCAACACAATGTAGTCAGTGATCTTTATCTTCCAGTACTGATTAACAAATAAACTTTCAAATGGGGATAAATCCATCTATTTAGACAGTGAAAAAACAGGTACAAAAGTCCAGATATTTTGATCACACACACAGCAGACAGTCACAAACTGAAGACGGTTGCTGTATATGTGATCGAAATATCTGAACTTTTGTACCTGTTTTTTCACTGTCTAAATAAATGGATTTATCCCTATTTGAAAGTTTATTTGTTTGTCTTAGAACGGCAGTGGGGTCTAAGAAAACAACACCTAATTTAAAGGTGTTATGTCGAAAATACATCGTATATATGGAGAAATGAGACCAACCCAGTAAACATCTATAAACTCAGCATTTTTCTGCAATTAGAAGAAACAGAAGGCTTTACCACTTTCATTGAATTTTTTTTTTTACATTTAGGCAAGATTAAAGAAGAAAATTTACATGAAGAACTTTGATTGAACTTTGTCAATGAACTCTCTCTGAAAATAATCTAGCAAATAATCCGGAAGTTCATTATTTTATGAATGACCCAAAAAATTATTTATTTTGTTGTATATAAATATGCTAGTTTCAATTTTATTATTTTAGTATTTCTACTGAAGACTGTTACTGTATATGTGACTGAAATATCTGGACTTTAGTACCTGTTTTTTCACTGTCTAAATAAATGGATTTATCCCTATTTGAAAGTTTATTTGTTTGTCTTAGAACGGCAGTGTGATCTAAGAAAACAACACCTAATTTAAAGGTGTTTTGTCGAAAAAAAAAACAGTACTGATTATTTTAAAGGTTAGGTTTGATAAAATTCTAGCATCTCATTTGGAATGGAAGGCTGCTGCTGGAACAGGAAGGTGAAGGTAGATTTAGAACCTAACATGAATTGAAAGTATAATAGATAATGCACAAGTTAAAAATAATAGACCACTAAGAACTGTATTGTTTAACACCCAGGAAAAGGTTAAAGTGCTAAATTCACTTTAGAAATCTAAATGTATTGCTTGGATTAAAAGAATGGTTTGGCCAATTAATTTTTATAAAAGTTTCAAAGAAAAAGATTTAAAATGAGAAAAAACAGTAGTAATGATCTTTTTAAAATATAAAAAATAGATAAGTTGTTTTATTATTTTATATCAAGAAACATTATTTACTGAATAGTAAATAACTATTCGTTATTATTTTTGTATTTCATTTTTATCAAAGCATAAATGAAACTTTACCCTATAGAATGTTCTTAAAGATATTGAGTCTGCTTCCATTTGTTGCTACTTCTGCTTGTTTTAAGTTTTAGTTTTTATTTACAGATTAACTTATTAATTGCTTCAACTACTATGCTTGATACTTGTTTTTGGACTAAGCCATTCTCTAAAAATTTTATGAAACTCTGCATACTTGACTTACTTTGTTTTTGAAAAGTTTGTTTTTATTTAACAATTTTTAACAAAGTCACTTCATTTTTGTTTTACACCAAGTTTTTCTAGAGGAATGCTGCAAAAATTAGTTTCTTAAACTTGTGTAATTTTTGCAGAGCATTGTAAGCCTCATTAAAGTGGGGTTTCTATTTTTAAATTTAGCTATCTATTCAACCATAATTAATTATAGCATTGCTATATGGAAGTATCCATTTTTATTTCGGGTCTGAAATAGCTTAAAGCACATATTCATATCTAAAACCCCCAGTTTTACTAGGAGTTGGTATGAACTATCACATTGGGTAGACTTGTCTCCCTCCTGTCAATGTGTAGACATGAATATAAATTATTGATAAAAAAATACAGGTCATTAATTATACTTCATTGCTGAAGATTCTGCATCCAGATCTGGCTTAAGCACTTCATGAAGAAATAATAATATGCTGTAACCTAGGTTACTACAGCTAATGAACCTATGTTTAGGTTCCCTGGTCAGGGTTTAAACCCTGAAACAGGGTTTAGGTCCCCTGGTCAATACTGAAACAGGGTTACGTCCCCTATTATGCATAGAACTTCTGGTTACAGGCAAATAATCAAAAGGTCAGTTTAGAAGGCTATTTGAATCATTGGTCAGCATACAAAAAAAGTTAATACTGTTTTTTCAAATGTTTAAAAAAATCCATTTTAGAACATTTTCTCTTTCCTTAGAAGTTCAGATGTTCACATGACTCATCAAAGATTGAAATAATAGTGTGCTTTAACTCAGGCTACTATAGTTAGTATTAGCCTGGAGCAGGAGTTTAAGTCCCGGGGATGCTGATTATTTTGTTTGAGATAGGGGTAAGTTCTACAACTGAAAGCTTAGATAGAGTAAACCCAGTGCCAAATGGGTACCTGTAAAAATTGGGGATAAGCACGGAAAGAGTCAGATGATTTGCCCTCTATTACACATATCACTCACAAAGGCAAAGAATTAGGAAGTTGGTGGAGAAGGCTATTTGAACTATTGGTCTGCATGCAAAAAAGTTAAATCTGCTTTTTATCTTTAAAAGCAATCAGTTTTAGAAAAGTTTCTTTTTTAGAAGTTAAGATGGTCACGTGGCTCGTCAAAGATCCTCATTTCTTCGCAAGGGTCCTGTCAAATTTATTCTGTTGATGATTCAAACTGGAAATGCACTTTGCAAGGAGGGACCGTTGAATGTGAAGATTATGTGTGGTCGCCTGATGGTATGAGTATTATTGCTCTTTCTGCTAATAATGTAAGTATTTTTTCGGGACTGGGTCCTTCCTTTCAAGTTTTGTAGGGTTTTTAAATTAACCAAAATTGTGATTATTTTTCTTGCTTTTGTGTGAATTTATTTTAGTGTTGTTTTATCTTTTGTGGGAAAAAGATAAACTGCTATTCCTACTATCTTGAAACATCTAATCATGCTCACTGTTATATTTGCTTGATTGACTCTTTCAGACTATATTAATATTGACGCTCTATATAGCTCTGTGTCAAGAAGGACTTGAGATAAGATAAGATTTACTACTGAAAAACGGCTATCACAAGCCCAAATGGGCTGAATTCGCACTTTAGCATCAATGAACAAAAATATCTAAAAACAAAAAACAACAAAAATTATAAAAGGATCAATATCAATCAGTAAAAATGTAAAAAAATAAACTAATAAAATTAAAAGGTTAATCTTAATAAGCAAATCTAAATGTCAAAACAATGAAAACTCGCCAAATTAATAATGGAATACAATAATCAAGACAAGAGGACAATTTTGTTTTGCAGCTCAGAAATAGGAAGCTAAAAATTAGCTAAATGATCATTAAAATTATATGGTGAAAAGGGAGTGAGGGGGGGGGTGAGTAGATTCACTGATCTAATATGTCAACTATGTTTGGGATGAAAGTTTTTCTGTATCTTTCAGTGAAAACTTTTATTGGGGAAAGAAGGTGGATTATTGTTGAAGCAGAGCACGGGAGGCAAAGTCAAAGGGGTGAATATTGACTAGGGATAAGGGACTTGTCTGAGGGTGATGGAGGGTATTTTTATTGAAATGCAAGGATATTTTCGCTCTCCTTTCCTTAAGGGCGACTAGATTGGCTCTTCAAAGAAGGGTAGTATAAGGCACTTTACACTCATTGATGATAATTCTTTGGCACCTTTTTTGGACTGCCTTAATTCTGTCTGACAATTCATTGGAGATGCAAACAGGACAGGCGTACTCAAAAGTTGGACGTACAAATGGGAGGAAAGTGCTCAAACAATGTAACTTAGGACATTTAAGTTTTTTAAGGAGTTTAAGAAGGGACAATGCAGTATTTGTACGTTTTAAGGTATCATTAATATGGCAATCCTATTTGAAATGGTAGCACCCATTTGAATATGGCAATCCCATTTGAAATGGTAGCACCCATTTGAATATGGCTTTTGAATATGGCAATGCCATTTGAAATGGTAGCACCCATTTGAATATGGCAATGCCATTTGAAATGGTAGCACCCATCTGAATATGGCTTTTGAATATGGCAATGCCATTTGAAATGGTAGCACCCATTTGAATATGGCAATGCCATTTGAAATGGTAGCACCCATTTGAATATGGCAATCCCGTTTGAAATGGTAGCACCCATCTGAATATGGCTTTTGAATATGGCAATCCCATTTGAAATGGTAGCACCCATTTGAATATGGCTTTTGAATATGGCAATCCCATTTGAAATGGTAGCACCCATTTGAATATGGCAATACCATTTGACTATGGCTTGAAATGGTAGCACCCAGTAATTTCGTAATGTTATCAGACATTTCAGGGGGGATTGGGCAGGAGAAAGAAGGGGGAGTTTCAAGGATATTAGATGTTAAAACTGTTGATGTTAAGGGGTTGACTCTTATATCATTAGTTACAGCTTCATCAGATACCAATTACGAGATGTCCATTGAGCTACTTCTTAAATTTTCGAAACATGTATCTAAGACAGCTAAATCATCAGCGAATTTCCGTCTATCCGGAAAATCGACACCAAGGTAGCTTATCATTGTAAGAAATAAAATTGGGTCTAAGAGGGTTCCCTAGAGCATGCCATTATAAATTGAGAGGGGATCAGAATATACATTCAGGTATTTGACGACTTCTGCTCTATTAGATAGTAGACACAACTATTCTAATTAAATAGGGGTCAACTTAAAAGTCATTGGATAGTTCTTCTACCAATGTATTATGTCAAATCAAACGCTTTTTGCATGTCCACTACGATAACATTGAGCCAGGTATTGGTTTTTCAAGTATGTTACATATTGCGTCCTTAAGGTGAACAAGATATTGAATGGTAGATGTAGAGCGTAAGTTTCCAAATTGCCTTTGGTCAACATTCGGGATAATATTTACTTTCAAACACTCAGGTAAAAATTTCTCATTTAACTAGGAAAAAATTAGAGTAAGAGTAATGGACACCACCAAAATCTTACTTGTTACGGGAGTAATAAAACCTAATTTCCAACAATTTGGGAGGAACCTACCAGTAGAGGTAATTTCATTAAAAAGTAAGGACAAAGGTTCTGAAAGATGGTCAGCTAAGGCTTTAATTAGTACAATCGGGATGTCTAGTGGACAAGTACTGTACTTTTTTATGTTCTTAATTTTTGAATCCACATTTGAGAACAAAATAAAGGGTATACTGAGAGAGCACAAATCAAAAGGAGGGTCTAAAGAGAGGCGAGGGAGGCTTTGAACTAAGGAGGAAAGGAGTTTGTTTTGATCATTGGCTGTAGCTAAGGGCTGTTGTTGGAAATGGAAATGTATATTATCATGAGTTTTCCCACAATTTTTTTTTTATTCTATTATGTTATATATGAAGAAGTAGATTTACATATTTTCTTTATTATATGTTTAAGCAATGAATTAGCTTTGGATGTTTTACCATTCTTAAGTAGATTCATTTTAAATCTTATTAGCTTTTTTTCAATTGACTTGTAATGTACGGTTTGTCATTAGAATATGTTTTCACTTTTATTTCAAGTAAGGAATCTAGGTATTTTTTTTTTTTAAATCAGATTCTGAAAGTTAGAAACTTTAACATTAAATGTTATTATTCCCTTTGAGACCCAGCCAGTTTTCAATAGCAGAAGGCTCACTAGCCAAAATATTTTTTTTTTTTTGGGGGGGGGGAGTCATTGATTTTACCGACTGGCTGATCATTTATATCGACTGTTTTCACCACTAATTAATATAATGTCTATTTCTTATACAGAACTTGGGATCGCAGTTCAGCCTAAAGAATTATATAATCTGATGAAGAATAACTACTTAGTTCTTTTTCCCATAAGAAGCGTATGAACAACGACATGGTGATCTAATGAAGAATGGACCAATACATTAGGAGAAAAGTGATAACGTGATTTATATAAAAAAAAATCTCAGAAGTGAAAAATTGACAAAATTAAATTAAAACACACAGATTAATCAAAAAAAAAGAAAAAAGGAAGAAAATACAACTATATACCTTTAGATAAAATTTCATACGTATTGGTTTAGAAGACAGCCAGACTTTCGGTAATTCGTCGAGTTTCCGCTCGTCCGTAACGTCAGTTTCGAAGCATATTATGACAAGGTGATCCAAATGGTCATCCTCCGTCGTTGTGCGTAAACGTATCATGACCAAATAAAAACTTCCTTCCGCTGTGGCCACAGTTGGTGGCACTGTCGCAACCCACTGATAAACTGACTAGAGAGCGGGGAACATCGATTTGACAGCGTTAATTTTACGGAATAGCTCCTTAAAGATGGTGCGACTTATGACTTCGTTGCTTTCAACCTCAGTCCTGGCAAAAAGTGTTTGAAAGCTTAGTTCTAACACTAGCTCCGCAGAATCTAAGCTTTTTGCAGGAAACATCTTCACGACATCGGAAAGGCTTTTACATCTGTCATACATTTTTCCTAGAAAACTTTGGTATGCTGGCCCCAGAAAAGATGAGTTGTCATAGATTGACATCATCCAAGTGGTTCACTAGGGCTTTAAGGACACCTCAGAGCTCCATAGCATAGAACAATTTCCAGTCATCCAGCGGGTTGGCTCCAGAATTGTCAATTGCCTCTGAATAACGAGCAGGCGGGGTATTCAGTCTGCATCTCCCGTGAAAACCTTCGTCCTGAACATGACTTGACCCATGAACATAAGCTTCAAAATAAACTCAGAGCAGGTTATGCGGGGGTGCAGAACTTCGGCTTTTTCTTTTATTATTTTATCCTCATTTTGTTCTTTTAGCTCTTTGAGAACTTCCTACTCAGTGTCTAAGCTGGTCCACAGTGCTGTCAAACTCTTGGATTTGGACCTCCATATTTTCGTTGACAAATTTTTTAGCTTCAGTACTGATTCAGCCCTCTCCAGTGTTCGTTTGCAAGCAATAATTCTTTTCATTCCACCCATAAAAAATACGTACAATTCTTGTAAGATCTCAAACAGTTTCCAGACTATTGAATTGTTTGCTGCACACATGTTCCACGATAAGGTTCTCTGTATGAGCCATGCATCTAATGTAGTGTAGTTGTCTTCCAAGTTTGGTATTCCCATTTTTAACTAATTTTTGGTTGTTGCATTTTTCTTTTTAACACTTTGAAATGAAAGAAATCAACGATAATAGTTAGCCCCAGTGTGTTAGATAAAATATTTTTGAGGTCAATAAATTCTAATGTTTTAATGTTACTCTATTCACCCAGAATCTTATACTATGTTACTCCCTAAATAGATGCCATCGCCCCATCTATTTCGTGTAATTTGAAATTCTTATTTTTTCTAGGGGATTTTTATTTAATTCCTCCTGCTAATAACCTTAACGTATTTAAAGATTGCTCCTTTCACAAAGGCTGATATTTTTTTTTCTTTTTGTTGTTATTTTTACATAATAATTATGCCCAAGACATCCAAATTTCAGATTTTTATAAGTAGTCCTTCCACATTTCAAGATTCACAGCTCTTTTTTCAAAATTTCAGAATTCTTATGCCACTTTTTGACATCAAAACACTTCCCAATTCAGGAATGTAAAAAAATTTAGATTTTTTCCTTGTAACCCGGTAATTTTCCATATTTTATTACTAAACCTTTCACATCAAGAATCATATTTTTTTCCAAAATTTCTTAGTTAGCGTCATGATTTTTGACAAAAAAACGCTTTCCATTCCAAGAAATATTAATATTTTTTTCCTTCTAAATCTGAATTTTCATTTTTTTTTTTATAGCCAAGCTTTTCATATCTCAAGAATTACAGCTTTTTCTTCTACAAATACCAAAGTTTTGATATCATATTTCGACCACAAGATAGCCTACTTCAGCTTTCAATAATGTTGAAAAAAAATGTCGTGTTTTCTTCCTTAAAATCCCTTGAATTTTAATATTTGTAATAAGTAAATCTTTCATATTTCAAGAATTACAGACTTTTTCAAATTTCTGCAGTTCTTACGTTGATTTTGAAAATCAAATTACTGTTAGGGCGTCAACTCACCCTTAATTATTCAAACTTAAACAAAAATAACGCAATGTAGGTTAATTTAACATAAACTAAGTATCTAATTTTACTTATCATTGGATTGTATAATTTATTTCCATCAACGTTTTCAGGCGTGATTAAGCAACCTTAAAATTGCCAAATTGTCTGGGACAGTAAGAATTTTATATGACTTATAATAGATTTAATCACTCTGACCTTCCTAAATAAATCTATTTCAAAAGAGTCAATAATAATGGAAGAGCATAACTCCAAAGAGCATTTTGTCACTGTTGAGCAACAGTCTGATGAAGTAGGTGCTCCTGATGCAGTCAATAAATGGTCGGTGGGTAGGATTTTAGCCAATAGTACTACTCAGACTGACATGGACGATGGCTACCATTTACCAGAGCATCTACACTGCTGCAGCCACATTGTGAACTTAGTAGGAAATATATATAATCAGCGGGCTCTCACGTGTGAACCGTACAATAGGCTGAGTAAAACAGTATTTATAAAATAGCAAGCCTTATGGAATACAATTTGCTGGAATACTAAAGCATCAGATAAGCTTAAAGAATTGGATAGGGAAGCAACTTCATTACCAAATTGTACAAGATATAACCCAATATAGGATGCTTCAATGCGAGTCAAAGCCATCTAGGAAAAAAATGAACTAATGAGTACATGTGATGAGCTAAAGGTGCTAATACTAAAAAGTGTAGAAACTGAGCTATTAGCTGAATATTTAAAAGTCACATAGTCTCTTCAATAGCTTTAGAAAAATTGCAAGGGGAGAAGGATTGTTTTTGAAGTACTGAATTATCTATTCTGATAGAGCTAAAAAAACAATCTTGGAGAGATGAAACGTTGCAGTGTTTTGAAAAGTTCAAAGGTTCTTGTGGACGTGATGCTCGTTCGCTTCAAGAAACGCTTTCCAATCTTTTTCTCGCAAGGATTTAATAAAGACACATTTGGAGAATTTGCCATCGCCAGTGGTACTCATCTAGCTTTCGAAGCAAGATGAGTCCTCGATGATGAAAAAAGTGTGCTGATGTAGGGAATACTGGCGGAGACTAGGATAATTGCTACAGTTCAACAAAGAACTGCCAATCGAAAACTGTCCTGCCCTCTAGCTGATTTAAACATACCGAAACCAAACAATGATGATCTTTGTTCATTCAAGGAAGTCGCGAGCAAGATCTTGGAACCAAATGACTTGAGTAACTGTATTATGAAAGTAGATTTGTTGCAACCCATTGGTGATAGTTGCAAAAATATTGTGTCTATCCAACATTATCCATTAATATTGCAGGTTTTTAGAATATATTACACATGTATCGGGTCATTTGCTCCGGTTGAGCCCCTTTCCTCAGACCGCAGTTCATTCCTCACTTGTAAAAGAAACAAGCTGAAAGACCAAATTTTCGAAAAGTCTCTTCTGCTAATGAGCAATAAAAGTGTTAACTAATCTTCCCTTATAATCTTATAGCGGATTTCTCCTTATGTCTACCGTTCAGTAATCTCAGAAAATAATTCGGCGCTAAAAAATTTGCGGCGCGTCGAAGCCTTTGCGGCACGCTGAATTATTTTTAGTGGCATGCTGATGGTGTTCAGCACTGCTTCGAAGAATAGCTATAAGCAACCATGGGCGCCCATATGGGGGGGGGGGCTCCACCCCCCCCCCCCTGGCTGAATGATACTGCCTTATTTTTATATTTTTGTTCTGAGATTTCTACTATGTAGCATTAAAAATGCCAATTAGATGCGGTTTGCCCCCCCCTGGAATTCAGCTTATGGGCGCCCATGTAAGCAACGCTTGGGTGTTGGCTCTGATTCAGTAATTGGAATTGAATCCTACGGTGGCCGAAGGCTGATGAACTAGTGACAAACTTCCTTTTAAACAAAAGCATTTTTAACAGGGGCGTAACAGATTCCACATTTGATACACAAGTTACTTGAAACACAACAGATGTTCTATAACAACGACACTTTTTTTCCGATTTTACAGCACATATCTCGGGTATAGAAGTCTTAGCACTGCTTTATTGTTGCTGCTGAGTTACACAATTTTTTTTGTCTGTTCTAACCAAAAAAAACAACAAGATTTGCAAGCCAAAGATGGAAAGCATATCTGTTCCTTTTTAATGGTACTATTGATCTTATATTATTCAATATATTAATTATGATATTAATTAGCTTTAAGAAAGATTGCAGAGGACTAAACCTGCAACCTGGAAGACCAAAGTGTCAGGTTTTTTCCAAGCTCATTCATGGACGTTAAGAGTCCAGGAGGGTTAAGGTAATGTTAATAGTTTAGCACCCCAAAAGGTATCCTCAGGCCCTTCTATCTAGATAACAGACGAGTAAAACTTTCAGATGCCAAAATAGGCTAGGTAGGCTACTTGTTTAGAAAAGATAGCCTAGCCAATTCTAACAGCAAAACAATCGAGTCTATTGGTGGTGTAATAGAATAAATAGAGTATATTAAATGTAAAAAATTTTGCTAAGTGACTAAAGTGGCTGACTACCAGTCCTAAAAATAGCCAACCAGGTGGCAATTAAAAACAGTTGAAATACACACAAGAAGATGGAAATTAATTTTGATTTCTCTTTCCCATCATTTTACTATGATTGAGCAGGAGGGTCAGGGATATAGAATATCTTGCTTTCTTTTCATCATCTCCAGGTAATATTTAGACTGCTTGATTAATATCAAGACAGATAGGCCTATCCACCACAGAGTTATATAAAAAAGTATAGCTTATATATAGAAAAATTTGAAATTTTTTATAGGGGGGGGGTCAATATATACCAAATCATATTATTGAGTTAGGACTAAAAGTGAATACACAATTTGATGCCTTTTTTTCTGCTGATTATGAATATAATAAGCATTTCTATCGGAAATGAATTTCAGCCCCCCCCCTATATATGCCAATTCAGGGTTAGGTTAGGTATAGCCTATATAGGGGGGGGGGCTGAAATTCATTTCAGCCCCCCCCCCCTAGACTGGTTGGCAAATTAAAAGGTTTCTATATATACACTTTCCTTAATTTTAGCCACCTAGTCAGCTAAAAAAAAAATTCTATATACAATGATTGGGTTAGGTATTTTTCTCTATATATAAACTATACTATTTTATATTAGCTGTATGGTGGATACCCTATGGTGTCATCTTACCCTATGCACTATTAAAAAATGAACAGTAAAAATATAGGCTAGTTTAGAGACATCTAGCTTTCTTGACAAGTTGTTGATTTAGGTGAATTGAGTTCAGCTTTTGCAAGACTAAGAAAATGCTGAAACAGAAAGATTCCCACTTTATAATAGGTCTATGTGGCATATTTTTAATCATGTTGTACTATTGCTTTCACTGTAATCTGTACTCATAAATTGTTTTTGAAAAATTTTCTGTATTCAACTGCTCATAAATCCTTTCAAAATCAGATTGGCTATGGCCTAATGGTTTTGATGGGTTGAAAACCCCATTCAAAAAGAAAACAAACCAGTGTTGAATATTTGCCAAAATGGATGCAGGCCCAATTTAATTAGTTGTTAATTAGATTAATTAGTTGCTAAGTTTATTGAATATGTATGTTTTTAATCAATATTTATTGAAGTTATGTGTTAGAAAGGATTGGTTCTTGTGCCAAGAATAACAAATCAATTGTCACCTCAAGGTTCATTAAAGGGTTTTGGATTATATTTGAAAGTGAAGTGATTATTATAATTGGGAAGAATAGAAAAAAGGCATTAAATAGTGGGCTCACCTTATCTATGCCTTAGTCAGGGGCAGATGCAGGATTTTTTTGAGGGGGGGGGGGCAAAATAGGTTTATCCAATAAACTTGCATTAGGAGCAAGTTTATTTAATGCAAACTTGCATTAAGTAAATTACAATACTTTAGACTACATTAGGGGGAGGGGCTACCCTCCTTTTTGCCCCACTGGCCTTAGTTATAAGGCCCATTCTTTTGCACTAAGATCTTACAACTAAGATCTCACATCTTTCTGCAAAAATTTCTGTCCTTTTAACTCATCTTTGTTCTAAGATCTTACAGCTCACTAATGTTAGCAAAAAGTGTGGAAGATGCCATCTTTCTGCCATATAGAACAATGATGAGAGAACTTTGATGATAAACTCATCATTGTTCTTAGACCAATGATCAGAGCAGAATGATTAAAGATGTTTGTAAAAGAATGCTATAAGATGTAAGATCTTAGTGCTTAGATTTCACTTTTAAGCATTCTTTATTAAAAGATGTAAGATCTTAGCACAGAGATGAGTAAAAGAACAGCCCTATAGAATCTGTATTTACATATCCTTGTAACCCACAGTTCTCACTAAATATTGAATTACATCATTACATCTGTATAATATCATGGTCAGTTTTCTTTCAGTTTTTGCTGGCTGGTAATATGCTGATTCAGTTGTGAAATTTTGTCAATATCTTGGGGAGAGATGCAAGCTTGTAGCCATTCTCCCAAATGAATTGAAAATTATAGTGAAAACTCAAAAATGAGCCATATAGTACCAAAAGGGCAAAGATATAGGCTACTAAAGAAAACTGGCCCATTTCTGTGGATGCTTGAATTCTGTAGGCTTATCTTAGTCTTGAGAATAGTTTTGAAGAAACTAATTTCAGCTGGGGAGAGAGGGCAAACTGGGGTTGGGGGAGGGTGGTTGTTGCCCCTCTGCCTCATAGCAAATTATGCCACTATATGGGTTGTTGTCAATAAATGATTTAGTGTTTTCATTATTTTTTGGTTCTTTTTTTTACTGTTTACAGGACTGTTTTTAGGGTTGGTAGTGCCCAGAGCAAAATCAATTACAGTGCCCCTTTCCAACACAAACAAAAATGAAAAAAAAAACCAGCAGCATATAGTAACTACTGCCTTTGCAAATCCCTTTTTAAACCTTAAAACTGATCAGTATGATATCATTACTTTGTATAAAGAACTAGAAAAGAGACATACCTAATGATTTAGCATACAATGCTCCTTTGATATCAAACTGTCATTCATTCCAAGTTTCATGGTTTGCACAGAAAAATTATGTAACCTGGAACCCATACTGTCACCCTAAGATAAATTATTCTTTAAGAACAAAATAAAAAATCTCAACTACTCACAGATACTAGCTTCTATCCCATATCTTCTAGATGCTATGTTCAATGACAATATCCACTCTGGTACAATTAAGAACTCCATAATATTGAACTATGGTTATATTGTTTGTGCAGAAATAGTAAATTAATATTTACCCTCTTTAAACAATAAATTGTATTGAACTGTGTGCTTTATTAGCTTTAAAATGACCTGTAACATAACATCCTGAAAGCAATCTAGAGATAATAGTTATTGAGTATGGCAATGTAGTTATTATCAGTCAGCACATGTTTTACTGATAATTTCTTATTGATGTGTTTTTTCAGTTATTGAAGAATTAATGTGAGTTTTCAATAATTTCTAGGTTTGTAGCATCTTCTAATAGGTGGTCCAATGACAATGTCTACTTTGGTGCAATTAAAAATTAAGTGGTTATATTGTAAATTCATATAGTTTAATTTAATGCCCCCCCCCCCCCACTTCAAACAGCATACAGGTAACAATCCATGGCTCATTAGCAATGATTTTTCTAAAAAAGAAACAAAGAAGGAGGAAAGCATGAATGAGATTTTGTAAGGCCATGGGAAATACTGTATGCAA
Source organism: Artemia sinica (assembly GCA_027921565.1). Lineage (NCBI taxonomy): Eukaryota > Metazoa > Arthropoda > Branchiopoda > Anostraca > Artemiidae > Artemia > Artemia sinica. The sequence goes on along the minus strand of JAPEVW010000034.1, from coordinate 284,269 downwards.
CAAAATGGATATTTGGAGAGAAAAAAACTACTTCCATTCTTCAGCAGTATTAGAGAAAGTGTCAAAATATCAAACTCATATTTTCTTGGTCTAAATGATTTAGACAAAAAAAAAAAATAAACACCTATGGAAAGAATAGAATAAAGCAAAAACACCATTTGGAAGAATGAAAAATCTAACAACATGGAAGAAAATGAACTTTAAGATAAAAATAAACAGATTAAAAACAATAAATCAAAGAAAGGTCTGTGACTCACCCATAATCTATCAACTAATAATGTTCTCATTTAGAAGCTAGACAAGCAGCTAGACAAGCTAGACAAAGTGAAGTGATTATTATAATTGGGAAGAATAGAAAAAAGGCATTAAATAGTGGGCTCACCTTATCTATGCCTTAGTCAGGGGCAGATGCAAGATTTTTTTGAGGGGGGGGGGCAAAATAGGTTTATCCAATAAACTTGCATTAGGAGCAAGTTTATTTAATGCAAACTTGCATTAAGTAAATTACAATACTTTAGACTACATTAGGGGGAGGGGCTACCCTCCTTTTTGCCCCACTGGCCTTAGTTATAAGGCCCATTCTTTTGCACTAAGATCTTACAACTAAGATCTCACATCTTTCTGCAAAAATTTCTGTCCTTTTAACTCATCTTTGTTCTAAGATCTTACAGCTCACTAATGTTAGCAAAAAGTGTGGAAGATGCCATCTTTCTGCCATATAGAACAATGATGAGAGAACTTTGATGATAAACTCATCATTGTTCTTAGACCAATGATCAGAGCAGAATGATTAAAGATGTTTGTAAAAGAATGCTATAAGATGTAAGATCTTAGTGCTTAGATTTCACTTTTAAGCATTCTTTATTAAAAGATGTAAGATCTTAGCACAGAGATGAGTAAAAGAACAGCCCTATAGAATCTGTATTTACATATCCTTGTAACCCACAGTTCTCACTAAATATTGAATTACATCATTACATCTGTATAATATCATGGTCAGTTTTCTTTCAGTTTTTGCTGGCTGGTAATATGCTGATTCAGTTGTGAAATTTTGTCAATATCTTGGGGAGAGATGCAAGCTTGTAGCCATTCTCCCAAATGAATTGAAAATTATAGTGAAAACTCAAAAATGAGCCATATAGTACCAAAAGGGCAAAGATATAGGCTACTAAAGAAAACTGGCCCATTTCTGTGGATGCTTGAATTCTGTAGGCTTATCTTAGTCTTGAGAATAGTTTTGAAGAAACTAATTTCAGCTGGGGAGAGAGGGCAAACTGGGGTTGGGGGAGGGTGGTTGTTGCCCCTCTGCCTCATAGCAAATTATGCCACTATATGGGTTGTTGTCAATAAATGATTTAGTGTTTTCATTATTTTTTGGTTCTTTTTTTTTTTACTGTTTACAGGACTGTTTTTAGGGTTGGTAGTGCCCAGAGCAAAATCAATTACAGTGCCCCTTTCCAACACAAACAAAAATGAAAAAAAAAACCAGCAGCATATAGTAACTACTGCCTTTGCAAATCCCTTTTTAAACCTTAAAACTGATCAGTATGATATCATTACTTTGTATAAAGAACTAGAAAAGAGACATACCTAATGATTTAGCATACAATGCTCCTTTGATATCAAACTGTCATTCATTCCAAGTTTCATGGTTTGCACAGAAAAATTATGTAACCTGGAACCCATACTGTCACCCTAAGATAAATTATTCTTTAAGAACAAAATAAAAAAATCTCAACTACTCACAGATACTAGCTTCTATCCCATATCTTCTAGATGCTATGTTCAATGACAATATCCACTCTGGTACAATTAAGAACTCCATAATATTGAACTATGGTTATATTGTTTGTGCAGAAATAGTAAATTAATATTTACCCTCTTTAAACAATAAATTGTATTGAACTGTGTGCTTTATTAGCTTTAAAATGACCTGTAACATAACATCCTGAAAGCAATCTAGAGATAATGGTTATTGAGTATGGCGATGTAGTTATTATCAGTCAGCACATGTTTTACTGATAATTTCTTATTGATGTGTTTTTTCAGTTATTGAAGAATTAATGTGAGTTTTCAATAATTTTCTAGGTTTGTAGCATCTTCTAATAGGTGGTCCAATGACAATGTCTACTTTGGTGCAATTAAAAATTAAGTGGTTATATTGTAAATTCATATAGTTTAATTTAATGCCCCCCCCCCACTTCAAACAGCATAGAGGTAACAATCCATGGCTCATTAGCAATGATTTATAAAATTATTTTTCTAAAAAAGAAACAAAGAAGGAGGAAAGCATGAATGAGATTTTGTAAGGCCATGGGAAATACTGTATGCAACAAAATGGATATTTGGAGAGAAAAAAACTACTTCCATTCTTCAGCAGTATTAGAGAAAGTGTCAAAATATCAAACTCATATTTTCTTGGTCTAAATGATTTAGACAAAAAAAAAAAAAAAAAAAACACCTATGGAAAGAATAGAATAAAGCAAAAACACCATTTGGAAGAATGAAAAATCTAACAACATGGAAGAAAATGAACTTTAAGATAAAAATAAACAGATTAAAAACAATAAATCAAAGAAAGGTCTGTGACTCACCCATAATCTATCAACTAATAATGTTCTCATTTAGAAGCTAGACAAGCATCCAAGATTCTTTTGAATGAAATAAAATAACAAGAGGGAGAACTATCTAATAAAGCTTGTTTAGCACAGGACCTTTTAGACATGAGGGATTGGGAATTTGTATCGTGTTTCAAATTTACAGAACTTATTTTGAGATTGAATAAATTATCACATTTTTGTCTGAGAAAACCAAAATAAATGGCACTTATTTATCTTCCTTAAAGCAATGGGGTCTGGCATATTCCCCATGGGAAATTCTTTCCAAATGTAAAATGAGCAGTCAAAACAAAATTAGGACAAATAAAAAGAATGAAGAAGACAAGAACTTCTATAAATTCTGACTATATTCCAAAATACATTTAGAATATATAGGGTAGAATCAAATAATTTGTTATAAAACTATAATCACTAGATAAAACATGAGGGTAGTATTAGTTTTTATCAATAAACTATACAGAATCAAGGGTCATAACCTGAAGCTCAGTTCAGTTGTGTGTCTTGCAGTAGCTTTTTGGATTCAAGTTAATGAACTAGTCTTTCTATTGAGTTTGTTGTGAAGACACAAAAACCTTACATGCAGATATTTCTTTAATTCATTCTTTAATACATTCTTTTCGCTAGGATGAAATTTCAGCTCCTCTTTATTTCGCTAGAAGTTAGATCCATTTTGGATTCTTGAATAGTCTCCCCCTCGTTCTTTTCAGCAGCTGGCACATTTTTTTTAATAGGATGATATTTCAGCTCCTCTTTATTTTCGCTAGAAGCTAGATCCATTTTTGATTCTTGAATAGTCTCCTCCTCGTTCTTTTCGGCAGCTGGTACATTCTTTTCGCTAGGATGATATTTCAGCTCCTCTTTATTTTCGCTAGAAGTTAATAGCTACATTAAACTATGACGTCGCAAGGCCTATTTGAATTCATCTAAGATAATTAACATTTAATATTACAGGAGAACGAGCCATGCTCGCCAGCTTGTCAAGCGTCATTGTACCTGTCGTCAGGTTTTTGGGTGGAAAATTGTATTCAAATAGTTCTAAGTGGCTTCAGAAGAAAAAAAAAGTTCAAGACTTCAAAAAGAATGTACGAGACTTCGGAGAAAATCTCATGAACAAAGTCAAAAGAAGATCCAGATTGGACATTCTCATTAGAAGAACGATCAGTCCTAGGTCCCTTCATCCTGATAAAAGTGCTTTAGCAGATCTAATCAAAGAATTGAAATTTTGCCGAAATTATGCTGACAAGATAATGAACACCCTCGGCTGCAAATTGAAAAATTCTAGCCCTGTCGCTATTTTGAAAATTTGTCATACAATGTATATGCTTCTGGATCACATTGAAAAAGAGTACGCATTAGAAATAATTAATGGTACTTTTGATCCAATTGATGGAATACTTGCTGAACTAGTAATTAACAAAGCGTTTTATAATGAATCACCTGGCTCACGACTAGTTTTATATTCTATTCGTGATAAGTGCTTGGCCAAAATGCGCGAACTAAGCCAAAAATGAATTTGTCATCTTACAAGTTTCTTTTTTTTTAGATATTTTTAGAAAAATTCTGAATTCTTAGTGCAAAATTTCCAAAATTAGTGCAAAGTGTGTGACAAGATGTGTATTAGCTCCAGTGCTTTATTAAATATTCAGGGTGCTTTTGACAGCATGCTTCACAGAAAAATGATTGGAGGCCTAATAACAGCAGACAGTAAAGGTCAAATTCTAACGTTATTGGAAGATTATCTGAAAGGAAGAAGAGCCAAAGTAAGAATTGGAGAAACATTATCAGAGACTACAGTGTTCTCCGAAAGAGGGATCCCTCAAGATTCAGCCTTGGGCCCTGGTATATATAATATAGGATCATTTGACATTCCTTTTAGTGAAAAAGATGATGATGGAACTGTTTTTGTGGATGATAACAATGTCTGGGTTATGGCCCGAGACACTGAACAAATAAAGACATTAATAGCCCAGGTCTTAGAGAAATTAGAAAATGGGCTAAAGAAGCCGACTTGAAATGTTCAAACAGCGAAAACAAAAGATTCTAACAGCAAAACAATCGAGTCTATTGGTGGTGTAATAGAATAAATAGAGTATATTAAATGTAAAAAATTTTGCTAAGTGACTAAAGTGGCTGACTACCAGTCCTAAAAATAGCCAACCAGGTGGCAATTAAAAACAGTTGAAATACACACAAGAAGATGGAAATTAATTTTGATTTTCTCTTTCCCATCATTTTACTATGATTAAGCAGGAGGGTCAGGGATATAGAATATCTTGCTTTCTTTTCATCATCTCCGGGTAATATTTAGACTGCTTGATTAATATCAAGACAGATAGGCCTATCCACCACAGAGTTATATAAAAAAGTATAGCTTATATATAGAAAAATTTGAAATTTTTTATAGGGGGGGGGGGTCAATATATACCAAATCATATTATTGAGTTAGGACTAAAAGTGAATACACCATTTGATGCCTTTTTTTCTGCTGATTATGAATATAATAAGCATTTCTATCGGAAATGAATTTCAGCCCCCCCCCCCCTATATATGCCAATTCAGGGTTAGGTTAGGTATAGCCTATATAGGGGGGGGGGGCTGAAATTCATTTCAGCCCCCCCCCCTAGACTGGTTGGCAAATTAAAAGGTTTCTATATATACACTTTCCTTAATTTTAGCCACCTAGTCAGCTAAAAAAAATTCTGTATACAATGATTGGGTTAGGTATTTTTCTCTATATATAAACTATACTATTTTATATTAGCTGTATGGTGGATACCCTATGGTGTCATCTTACCCTATGCACTATTAAAAAATGAACAGTAAAAATATAGGCTAGTTTAGAGACATCTAGCTTTCTTGACAAGTTGTTGATTTAGGTGAATTGAGTTCAGCTTTTGCAAGACTAAGAAAATGCTGAAACAGAAAGATTCCCACTTTATAATAGGTCTATGTGGCATATTTTTAATCACGTTGTACTATTGCTTTCACTGTAATCTGTACTCATAAATTGTTTTTGAAAAATTTTCTGTATTCAACTGCTCATAAATCCTTTCAAAATCAGATTGGCTATGGCCTAATGGTTTTGATGGGTTGAAAACCCCATTCAAAAAGAAAACAAACCAGTGTTGAATATTTGCCAAAATGGATGCAGGCCCAGTTTAATTAGTTGTTAATTAGATTAATTAGTTGCTAAGTTTATTGAATATGTATGTTTTTAATCAATATTTATTGAAGTTATGTGTTAGAAAGGATTGGTTCTTGTGCCAAGAATAACAAATCAATTGTCACCTCAAGGTTCATTAAAGGGTTTTGGATTATATTTGAAAGTGAAGTGATTATTATAATTGGGAAGAATAGAAAAAAGGCATTAAATAGTGGGCTCACCTTATCTATGCCTTAGTCAGGGGCAGATGCAGGATTTTTTTGAGGGGGGGGGGCAAAATAGGTTTATCCAATAAACTTGCATTAGGAGCAAGTTTATTTAATGCAAACTTGCATTAAGTAAATTACAATACTTTAGACTACATTAGGGGGAGGGGCTACCCTCCTTTTTGCCCCACTGGCCTTAGTTATAAGGCCCATTCTTTTGCACTAAGATCTTACAACTAAGATCTCACATCTTTCTGCAAAAATTTCTGTCCTTTTAACTCATCTTTGTTCTAAGATCTTACAGCTCACTAATGTTAGCAAAAAGTGTGGAAGATGCCATCTTTCTGCCATATAGAACAATGATGAGAGAACTTTGATGATAAACTCATCATTGTTCTTAGACCAATGATCAGAGCAGAATGATTAAAGATGTTTGTAAAAGAATGCTATAAGATGTAAGATCTTAGTGCTTAGATTTCACTTTTAAGCATTCTTTATTAAAAGATGTAAGATCTTAGCACAGAGATGAGTAAAAGAACAGCCCTATAGAATCTGTATTTACATATCCTTGTAACCCACAGTTCTCACTAAATATTGAATTACATCATTACATCTGTATAATATCATGGTCAGTTTTCTTTCAGTTTTTGCTGGCTGGTAATATGCTGATTCAGTTGTGAAATTTTGTCAATATCTTGGGGAGAGATGCAAGCTTGTAGCCATTCTCCCAAATGAATTGAAAATTATAGTGAAAACTCAAAAATGAGCCATATAGTACCAAAAGGGCAAAGATATAGGCTACTAAAGAAAACTGGCCCATTTCTGTGGATGCTTGAATTCTGTAGGCTTATCTTAGTCTTGAGAATAGTTTTGAAGAAACTAATTTCAGCTGGGGAGAGAGGGCAAACTGGGGTTGGGGGAGGGTGGTTGTTGCCCCTCTGCCTCATAGCAAATTATGCCACTATATGGGTTGTTGTCAATAAATGATTTAGTGTTTTCAATATTTTTTGGTTCTTTTTTTTTTTTACTGTTTACAGGACTGTTTTTAGGGTTGGTAGTGCCCAGAGCAAAATCAATTACAGTGCCCCTTTCCAACACAAACAAAAATGAAAAAAAAAACCAGCAGCATATAGTAACTACTGCCTTTGCAAATCCCTTTTTAAACCTTAAAACTGATCAGTATGATATCATTACTTTGTATAAAGAACTAGAAAAGAGACATACCTAATGATTTAGCATACAATGCTCCTTTGATATCAAACTGTCATTCATTCCAAGTTTCATGGTTTGCACAGAAAAATTATGTAACCTGGAACCCATACTGTCACCCTAAGATAAATTATTCTTTAAGAACAAAATAAAAAAATCTCAACTACTCACAGATACTAGCTTCTATCCCATATCTTCTAGATGCTATGTTCAATGACAATATCCACTCTGGTACAATTAAGAACTCCATAATATTGAACTATGGTTATATTGTTTGTGCAGAAATAGTAAATTAATATTTATCCTCTTTAAACAATAAATTGTATTGAACTGCTAGAAGCTAGAAGCTGTACTTTTGTTTTCGCTAATGAACATTTCAAGTCGGCTTCTTTAGCCCATTTTCTAATTTCTCTAAGACCTGGGCTATTAATGTCTTTATTTGTTCAGTGTCTCGGGCCATAACCCAGACATTGTTATCATCCACAAAAACAGTTCCATCATCATCTTTTTCACTAAAAGGAATGTCAAATGATCCTATATTATATATACCAGGGCCCAAGGCTGAATCTTGAGGGATCCCTCTTTCGGAGAACACTGTAGTCTCTGATAATGTTTCTCCAATTCTTACTTTGGCTCTTCTTCCTTTCAGATAATCTTCCAATAACGTTAGAATTTGACCTTTACTGTCTGCTGTTATTAGGCCTCCAATCATTTTTCTGTGAAGCATGCTGTCAAAAGCACCCTGAATATTTAATAAAGCACTGGAGCTAATACACATCTTGTCACACACTTTGCACTAATTTTGGAAATTTTGCACTAAGAATTCAGAATTTTTCTAAAAATATCTAAAAAAAAAGAAACTTGTAAGATGACAAATTCAGTTTTGGTTTAGTTCGCGCATTTTGGCCAAGCACTTATCACGAATAGAATATAAAACTAGTCGTGAGCCAGGTGATTCATTATAAAACGCTTTGTTAATTACTAGTTCAGCAAGTATTCCATCAATTGGATCAAAAGTACCATTAATTATTTCTAATGCGTACTCTTTTTCAATGTGATCCAGAAGCATATACATTGTATGACAAATTTTCAAAATAGCGACAGGGCTAGAATTTTTCAATTTGCAGCCGAGGGTGTTCATTATCTTGTCAGCATAATTTCGGCAAAATTTCAATTCTTTGATTAGATCTGCTAAAGCACTTTTATCAGGATGAAGGGACCTAGGACTGATCGTTCTTCTAATGAGAATGTCCAATCTGGATCTTCTTTTGACTTTGTTCATGAGATTTTCTCCGAAGTCTCGTACATTCTTTTTGAAGTCTTGAACTTTTTTTTTCTTCTGAAGCCACTTAGACTATTTGAATATAATTTTCCACCCAAAAACCTGACGACAGGTACAATGACGCTTGACAAGCTGGCGAGCATGGCTCGTTCTCCTGTAATATTAAATGTTAATTATCTTAGATGAATTCAAATAGGCCTTCCGACGTCATAGTTTAATTTTCCCTAAGCAAGCTAAGTCTCCGCATTCTGTCACTATCATCAGCAATTGCAAAATATTTTTTATTTAAAGTTTAACACTTAAAGGCAATATTCTGTCAACGCTGTAATTGTTTGTAATGAAGCACCAAGTAAATAAATTATAAAAGTGGTGTAACGAGTGATAATAATGAGGAAAAGAGGGAATAATTAGAACTATGAAGCATGGTGGTTCATAGAGGAGGGAGTGATATGAATGAAACTATGTAGTGATGCTTGTGTATTGCAGGAAAGGACTAACGTCAATTTGTGGTAATATGCTGAAATTTATATAATATATAATATGTAAGTAATATATGAGGATGAACAGTGGACCTATGCACTAAATGTGTATGCTCTCCAAGTCAAAAGAAAGTATATCATTGCTGTTGGGCCTAAAGGTCTTTTTTGACATTTTGAAACGTTTGAAATAATTGCCAAAAAGCTTCTGCAGAGCTGCATTCAAAGAGGGATGAGCCCGGTAATTTACAGCTCGGTAATTTGTAATTTTCCTGATAGTACTAGTAGTTCATGTTTTTCAGATATATTGTGGAACTGTTATTAGCTTTTATTTCCTTCATTTTATATCCTTTTTCGTCCTTTTACCCTTAGTATTTCGTGTTATTTATTTGAGTGTGCTTGTTTGCCCACCGAAGAGTGTTCTATAGATGACCTTTATTCATACTAATAAAATCAAATATTACCATTAACGTCTTTCCTTTGTTGAAGAAATTATTTACTTTTAACGAAACCAGAAATAAAAATTGTTATTTCTGAGTTAGAACATAGTTTAGTTGTATAATTATATTGTCCCTTCTACGCCATAAGGGGACAAATGAAAAACTCTGAAGTTCTACAGGAGATGAAATTAAAGGTAAAGATCTAATGAAATAAAAGACCTGCTGCATGAGATTCATCAGTAATATACTATATAATAGCCTGATTAAGGAAATCCAGGATTAAAAAATGTCAAAGTTGTTGTCTATAGCAATTACGGCTCTACAGTATTTTCAGTCGAAAGGTGTGTGTTCTGCCCATGACCCACCAAAATATTCCTATGCCCCACCCATGGGGCATGTGCCCCACGTTGGGAATCCTGGATTTATTCATTCGTTATAGTTTATGTTTGTTTAAGTTTAACTTATCCTATAGCTTTAATTCTTGATCTGTTTTGGATTTTAATATTAATTTTTGCAATTATTTGACAATGTTTTTTTTTGGACGACAACACAAAATAAAAACCCTATCAAATAAAACCCGAAGAAAACCGATCAACAATGTCACGATTAAACGTAGATGATTGTTTCCAACTGTTTGACGGATCATCCCCATCACTTAAATTAGCTCAAAAACAGAAGAAAAAAAAACACTTGTTTTCCTAAATGAAGATGAATAGGCTTTAAAATGTAGCTGCTTACCACGGGATTTTAATCTTAGTTGTAAAGCAGCATCAACAGCTATAGTTGACAAAGGATCAATGTTATTTCTCACTAAGGAAAACAGTCTTGTGTCATGCTATAGTCTTGTGTCCATGCTATAGGGACTAGACATAGAAGACAAAACAATTCTGAATACAAAAGCAAAAAAGCAACATAAGCCTATAAGGTATTAACTGATATTTTTTTTTTTTGTCTGTAAATTCTACAAGTTATGCATATTTTCTTAACCGGTGCTATGGGTTTAGTGGATTGCCGTGGAATCCCTTAATGTATATGATTGTGTTTTATTACACTCTACAAACCTAATTTTTACAGGGCTTGAACACCGTGTCATGTATGTAGAAAAATGGCCACTTTCAGTTGTTTTTTTTTTTTTTTTTTTTTTTTTTTTTTTTTTTTTTTTTTTTTTTTTTTTTTTTTTTTTTTTTTTTTTTTAGCAGAATTGCAGAATTAACCAAATTGTCAAGAATAGCAGAATTAACCAAATTGTCATCCGCACACCTTCTATATTATCTGAAATTCCTTCCACTTTTGACACTTGCTAATTCTTCTCGAGATAGAGCTGCCAAATTGTTTCTATTCGATTTGGCTGTTCGATTGCTAGTAGGGCCAATGGTGTAAATAGGGGATAAGGGCATTTATCCCTTCTTAGATTTTGTTGTCCCCCCCACCCGAATTTTGAAAATATGTTTTTGGAGAATTTTCATTGAATTTCAGAAAAAACATAAAGGCCTTTGGCAATGCTGCTTATAATTGACAAAACCTGTTAATAGTGCAAGTATACTGTATTGGAGCTTGAGGAAGGATTCTTGGCCAACCTCAATTGGGTTGATGTCCCCAAGGATGGATACAAAATTGATGTTTAAGGGAGAAGGGCACCGGTAAAGTTTGTTTCCCCCTGGGAACATTTTGCCTCTTAATTAGTACAAGTTTTTACCTTGTGGCAGAACATGCCCCTAACCACCCCCTCAATCCATCCTTTCTAATTTAACAGGGTTTGCGCTTTTTTTTTCTTTTTTTATACTGAATTTTGCGCGGATAGGTGTGGTGGGGTCATAAAATATTTCCTCCGTCCTTTCGATTCTGATGAATAGATAATTCTTTTGGGTTTTTCTTTGTTCTGATGGCCTTTTTTTTTTAGCCGAAAAACCTTTTACTAGCCAAGTTGTCTATTATGGTTTGCCTCCCCGTAGTAGCGTAATATTTTTAGACATGAATATATATTGAGTCAGAGGTAATATATATTCATAGATTGAAAAAGAGGTCTGAAATATGGAAAAATAATTTCCATATTTTTGCATACTAATTTCCATATTTTTCATATATTGAAAATACGGAAAAAGAAGCATGTGCGTGATTTCGAATCTTGTTGATAGAAGAGCATTGAGGAACGTTTTGATACCAGTGTTCCCGGTAATTAACCACCATTTAATAAATATAAAATATGAACAGTTTTGTTGTTCGTTTAAAATCAATATTTAATAGGTAAATATTATCCTCTAAATAATTCAAGAATTACCCTAAATCTTTAAAGGTACATCATGACTACGCGTGCGGACCTGTGGGTGGGGGTGTTCTGGAGAGGCATCGGCCTAAAATCTTCAATTTTGAACCTACAATTGTGAGCATTAGAAGCCCAGGAATGACTTTAATCAAACAGTTCGTGGTACCGAACTGTAGGTAAGGAGCGACCCGGCTCAATAGTAACCGAAATTCTATAAACCGAAATTTTGATACAAATAGATGCATCAAAAGAATCAGATGTATATGCTGATTTTAAATATACAAGTTTCATCAAGTTTAGTCTTACCCATCAAAAGTTACGAGTCTGAGAAAATTTGCCTTATTTTCGAAAAAAGGAGGAAACACCCCCTAAAGTCCTAGAATCTTAATGAAAATCACACCATATGATTCAGCGGATCAGAGAACCCTACTGTAGATGTTTCAAGCTCCTTTCAGTAAAAATGTGGGGTTTTGTAGTTTTTTGCCAAGAAGAAAGATAACTAAAGTCCTAGAATCTTAATGAAAATCACACCATATCAGAGAATGATCAGAGAACCCTACTGTAGATGTTTCAAGCTCCTTTCAGTAAAAATGTGGGGTTTTGTAGTTTTTTGCCAAGAAGAAAGATAACTAAAGTCCTAGAATCTTAATGAAAATCACACCACATGATTTAGCAGATCAGAGAACCCTACTGTAGATGTTTCAAGCTCCTATCAGCAAAAATGTGGGGTTTTGTAGTTTTTTGCCAGAAGAAAGATAACGGATGCGTGTTCATTTGTTTTTTCTTTTTTCCCCAGGGGCAATCGTATCGACCCAGTGGTCCAAGAATGCCAAGAGAAGGCTCATTCAAACTGAAATAACGTTGTAGTGCTCTTTTTTAGTGACCAAAAAATTGGAGGGCAACTAGGCCCCCTCCCACGCTCATTATTTCCCCAAAGTCACCGGATAAAACTTTGAGATAGCCATTTTGTTCAGCATGGTCGAAAAATCTAATAACTACGTCTTTGAGGCCGACTTAATCCCCCATAGTCCCCGGGGAAGGGCTGCAAGTTACGAACTTAGCCCATTATTTACATAAAGTATTGTTTATTGGGAAGTATACAGGCGTTATCACGGGGGATTTTTTCTGGTTGGGGGAGGGGTCAGAGGGATGGGTTTACGTGCGAGGATCTTTCCACGGAGGAATTTTTCATGGGGAAAGAGAATTTCCATGAAGTGGGCGAAGGAGCGACCCGGCTCAATAGTAACCGAAACTAAGAATACCAATAGACCATCGAAAGAATCGGGTTTTTATGCTGATCTTAAATATATGTTTCATCAAGTTTAGTCTTACCCATCAAAAGTTACGAGCTTGAGAATATTTGCCTTATTTTCGAAAAAAGGGGAAACGCCCCAAAAGTCATAGAATCTTAATGAAAATCCCACCACCAGATTCAGCGCATCAGAGAACCCTACTACTGTAGATGTTTCAAGCTCCTATCTGCAAAAATGTTGAATTTTTTGCCAGAAGAAAGATAACAGATGCGTGTTTATTTGTTTTTTCTTCTTTTTTTTCCAAGGGTGATCGTATCGACCCAGTGGTCCAAGAATGTCAAAAGAAGGCTCATTCGAACTGAAATAAAAAGTTGTAGTGCCTTTTTTAAGTGGCAAAAAAATTGGAGAACTAGGCCCCCTTCCACGCTCATTTTTCCCCAAAGTCACCAGATAAAACTTTGAGACAGCCATTTTGTTCAGCATAGTCGAAAAATCTAACAACTATGTCTTTGAGGACGAGCTTGAGGATATTTGCCTTATTTTCGAAAAAAGGGGGAAAACGCCCTAAAAGTCATAGAATTTAAATGAAAATCCCACCATCAGAATCAGCATATCAGAGAACCCTGCTGTAGAGGTTTCAAGTTCCTATTTGCAAAAATGTGGAACTTTGTGTTTTTGTCAGAAGAAAGATCACGGATGCATGTTTACTCCCCCGCCCCTTTTTTCTCAAAATCGTCCGATAAAAATTTTGAGATACCCATTCGTCCAAAATAAGAGTAAAATTGATATACAAATTTCGTTTTAATTATTTATGTACGGTGAGCCAAATTCAAAATCTGCATAAATTCAAAAACGTCAAAGAAATCAAATAAAAAAAAGTTTTTTTCTAACTGAAAGTAAGGAGCGACACTAAAACTTAAAACGAACAGAAATCATTCCGTATATGAAATGGGCTGTCCCCTCCTTAGCGCTTCGTTCTTTACGCTAAAGTTTGACTCTTTATTACAACTCTACTTTTTAAAACAATAAACAACTCTAGGGTAAAGAGCGAGGCGCAGAGGAGGGGATAGCCCCCTTCATATACGGAATAATTTTGAGAAAGCCATTTAGCCAAAAAAGGTAATTTAGACATTTAGTCATTTAGCCAAAATTTATGCACGGTGAGCCAAATCAAAAACCTGCATTATTTCAAAAACGTTCTGAAATTAAATTTAAAGAAAAAAAGTTTTTATTCAACTGAAAATAAGGAGCAACATTAAAACTCAAAGCAACCAGAAATTATTCCGTATATGAAAGGGGCTGTCCCCTCCTCAACGCCTCACTCTTTACGCTAAAGCTTGACTGTTTCTCATAATTCTACTTTTTAAAACAATAAAAAAACTTTTAGCGTAAAGAGCGAGGCGTTGAGAAGGGAACAGCCCGTTTCATATACGGAATAATTTCTCTTTGTTTTAAATTTTGATTTCACTCCTTACTTTCAGTTTAAAAAAACTCGATTTTTTATTTATTTTGATAAGGCGGTGTGTAACCATCATACGCAAACGTCTTTATTTCAATATTGGTCTCATATTTGTAATTAGAAAGTACAGAAATCTGTAAGCGGATTTTGAGGAAATGAAACACTACTTAATGAAGACTAAGCGTTTTTACTGACTACCCTTCATTTTAACTTTGGGTCCTCCAATTATATAGGTAAAAACACTTATTTGATCTTGAAAGATTAACGCCCTGATTTCAACGCCAAGTGAGACAAGTTTGTAATTTATGAACTAAATGCAGCCAGTCTCAAATTTTGACACCTATATTGGAATGCTAGCCTAGATTTTCAATAAAAAAGCCAGAAATTCTTGAATTCAATTTGTGAGGTATCTTGATTTTAGACAATCATACTATAATCTTGATAAATTTTAGGAACGAACATTTAAAATTTCAAACCGTTCCTTAATAAATCCGAAATAACCGTAAGTAAAAAGCGGTAAACCATTCTCATGTTTGGGAATTAGTGTGACCTACCAATAGATAGAGAAAGAGAGACCTACCAATGCTCTCTTAGATGATTAATTGATATAACTCTTTCAATGGGTGAAGAGAGAGAGAGAAAGAAAGAGAGAGATACTTACCAATGCTTTCTTAGATAAGTAAGTGACAGAAATCTTTCAATGGGTGAAGTCATTCCATTACGATCAGGTTAATGGGAGTACGGAGGGTATCGACAGATGCATGACTTAAATGAGTTGAATTAGCACCGGCCCACGATCTCAAAGGCAATACCTGGCTCCTAATGTCTGACGGTGAGGGTTGTGCTCCAGCTGGTGAATGCCCAAGACGAGCTGCTGGCGACGGTCTGGGAAATCCTGAAAGATAATTTTATAGTTTTTGTTCTTAACTTGTTCAATATTTTTTAATATAACAAAGTAAACAAGATTTTCGTCTACGAAAAGATTTATACCCGAACATATTTGTCAGCAAAATGTAGTATACCTGAAAAGGAATACTTTATCTCCTTAGTTTCTCATAATAATTTCTTAAGACAAAAGTTATTCAGAGGAGGCAAACATTATAGCCATTTTAGTGGTGCTAAGCTATGAAGTGTCTGATAAGATAATAAATATTACTTAGTTTGTTCAATTAATCACATAAAAATTAATTGACAAGCCTCTTACCTTAAGAAAACGTTCTTCTTTTTCTTCAGATAGGATCAGAGCTAGCGCAAATTACAAACACGAAGGCTCAACAAAAATATCACTTTGAGTTTTACTACCAGAGACATAGTTTACATTAAAAAGAGAAAAGGAAAAAAAAAGTCGAACGAAGAAGATGAAGAATTAGACAACATTTCAACTACAAAGATTAAAAAAAATCATTGCTTGACTTTTTGTATGAAATAATAGATTAAAGTAGCATGGTGCAGTCTGATTGGTATTTCTTGAGTCTTACTAAAACCATCCACACCCTCAAGCTGATCCTCCCTTTCAGAGCAGTTTAGAAAGCCGTTTTTGGAAATTATGCATGCTTTTTCCAAGACAACAATAAAAAAAAAACATTTTCAGCAAGGAGCAACATTAACACATACACGAACAGAGATTATTCCATATGTGAGGGGGGCTGCCCCTCCTCATTATCTTGCTCTTCACGCCAAAGATTTTTAGTACTTTCAATAGGCTTCTTATTCTAATTAATTTCAGGAGTCGTTCTTAAAGATTAGTAACATTAACCTTAATGAATTTTTATATTTGGACAACTGAATTTTATATAATTAGAATAAAAAGTCATTTTTTTTTATCTATCTGTTGCTTTTTATAGTTTTAATCGGACAGAGTCGCTCCTTACTTACAGTTATGAAATTCTAAGATCTTAAGAAAAATCCAAAACAATGGCACCCTGGTGACAATTTCCCTCTTACCAGACCAGTGAAGAGAAAATTCTGGAGTTATTTTACTTTTTTTAGATTTCACTTTCAAAGTTATTTAATCTTTCTTGTCACGAAAAATATTACCCTTTAGTGTTTCCTCAAAAGACATCACTACTGCTACTACTATAGTAATAACTCATTGTTGGTCAAAAATCACTAAAGAATCAGCAGTATAATGCCGTGCATTTCTTTTCTAAATGAACCCAGGGGTTATCACTGCTCAAATGAAAATGCCTTAAGAAACGCAAATTTTTGCCACAAAATACTACTAACAACTCGCTGCAGCACAGAACCACTTGAGGCCAAAAAAGCCACCCTCTTTAAACCCTCCCCTGAAGCTCCAATTTCCTTTTAATCTTTTCCTATGATAGTCTCCAACCCCAACCAGGGGCGACCTGTTTTCGTTTAAACCTTGACGGTCTGCCGAAAAGGACAATCTTTGGCAATCTGTCACGCTTTATTCGTAGTACGTGCCTCGGCCATCACTACATTCCTCTCATTATAGTCCTAGAAAGCGGTATTGCACCACACTTTTCGCACAGCCTCTCGCTTGACATACCGTCAGTCAGTAGGGTACCTATAACAGTGCATAGGCAATTTCTCTGGAAAACATCTAGCAGATCTTCCTCTGTTTTTCGGGGCAACCATGGTCCGGAACAATACTTGACCGCTATCGTCGCTATAGCTTCCAAAATTCTATTCTTTGTTCGCAGACTCATCTTTCTATTTCTCCAAACTTTTTTCAGTTGTGAAAACCACCCTGGGCCTTGGCTATTCTACTTTTAACATCTCCAATACCCTAACCGTCTTTGCTAATAATTCTATCTATGTAAAACAAGCTGTCCACTTGATCCATCTTCTCGTTACCCGATATCAACTTTTTCAATTTCACTTATTCCTAGTGTTTGTGACTTAGTCTTCTTAAAATTAGTTTTCAAACCTATTGTTACACCCTGAACTAGCAAAACCTCTAAAAGTTCATTCATTTTGCTAACACTTTCATCTAGGATACTTAAATCTTTGGTATATTCTTAGTTCAGGAGACTTTTACTTCCTCATTTCATTCCATGTTCTCCCTTCGCCTTTGCTGTGCTCCTTAAGAAAAAGTCCATAAAATGATCTCTATAAATGGGATAGAACAACAACCTGTTTAACTACTGATTTAATAAGAAACCACCCTCTAATCTTATTTCCTATCTTAACCGCAACAATGTTATTCTCGTACATAGCACTAATAACTTTAATGTGTTTGTCTGATATACTATACAAGAATAAAACCTTCACTAAAGCTATTCTATCAACTGAATTAAACGCTTGCTCAAAATCTATGAAACTGAGGAGCAAAGGTATTTGATGACTCAGGCACGTCATAATTAATAATCTAAGAGTAAAAATTTGGTCGAAACATACTCTATTCATTCTAAAACCGCACCGTTCTTCTCTTAAAACTTAAAACTATCTACAGCATCTCTAACTCTAAAAAATATCATCACACTAAGTAATTTCCTACCTACAGAAACCAGGCTAACGCCTCTATAATTGCCACACACACTCTTTATTGCCTTTTCTACAGAAGGGTTGGATTAAAGTATTTCTAAAATCATTAGGTACTTTCCCTTATTCAAAAATCATATTCGTAATCTTCAGTAAATAATAATATTTTCATGTGTAAGATAGATAAGTTTTAAGAGGTCTTGCGAGTTCAGGGTGCTAAGAACAAGTTGAAAATTAATTTTAAGAAGTCGCTAAGACTAGGAATAAGTGAAGGTGAAGCGGTGAAGTTTGTAACAGTAACAAGAAGATTGATCAAGTGAACAACTTCACTTACTTAGGTAGTAGTAGCATTAGTAAAGGTAGTGGGTGCAGTGAAGATGTTAAAAATAGAATGTCCAAGGCCTGGAGTGTTTAAGATACAATGATAACAGTGATCAAGTATGATTATGAAGCCTGGGTGCTCTGGAAAAAGAAGGAGGATTTGCTAGACGTTTTCCAGAGATAAATGATATGGCGTTTGATAGCCTATGATAGACGTTTTCCAGGTTATGATAAACTATAACCAATAAAACACTGACGGAAACTTAGGGGAAATTAATTGCATAGTATTTGATTGTAACATGTCTCACGTATCTCTGTCTCACGGGTTAATGCTTCACATATTCTTTATGGATGGGAATAATCTGACGTTCTATATTGGACAGCAAGCCATTAATTGGATCATCATATGAAGGTATAGCTGGCAGTTGCTGGGCACTGGAGCTAATACACATCTTGTCACACACTTAGGAAATTTTGCACTAAGAATAATGCTAAGAGTTTTTCTAAAAACATCTAAAAACAAAAAGAAACTTGTAAGATGACAAATTCACCTTTGGCTTAGTTCGCTCCTTTTGGCGAAGAACTTTTCACGAAGATTTCTTAACTCTATTCGTTTTTCAGGTGATCCATTACCAAACGCTTTGCCAATTGCTACAACAGAAACTATTCCATGAAATGGATCAAATATTTCATCTATTATTTCTAATGCGTACGGCTTGTCAATGTGATCCAGAAGCATATATATTATATAACAAATTTTCAAAATAACGACAGCGCTAGGTTTTTTTAATCTTTCTCCGAGGATGTTCAGTATCAGGTTAGCATTTTCTGGGCTAACTTTCACTTCTTTGATGAGATCTGCTAAATCACTTCTTTGAATTTGAGGGGACTTAGGACAGTACATTTTCCTCATAAGAATGTCCAATCTGGATCTTCCTTTGAGTTTGTCCATCAATTTTTTGCCGACGTCTTCTATTGACTTCTGAAGCCACCTCAAAACCTTTGTATATATTGTGCTTCCCTGGTATCCCCGATCAAATAGGGTCAGTGGACGATTGCTTACCAATGCTCCACATGAATAATCACTGATAATTTCACTATTAAAGGTATGACCAGGTGCTTGTGACGTTCTTGCTATAGTTGAATTGTTATAGTATTATTCATACTAGAAGGGTGTTCTAAAATACTTCTGTTCATGTTTTATACACCTAGCATAATCAATTCGTGTTTAGTTCCGTATCAAGTAACAAAACCTAACAAAAAATAAAACTAGTCTAAAAATTTTCAGGTATTTTTCTAGTTTATATTAAAAGATTAAAGTTGTTGCTCAGATACCATAAATATTTCTGCAGTTTATAACCTTAGCGATTCTGAACTGAACACTAAAATAAAATAAAAATTGATTTTTTCAATTTTTACATCACTCATTACGTCATATATGGTTATTAGTACACAATTGGAGTTAGATATTCCGTCTTGTCACTTATTACGTCATATATGGTTATAAGTAGACACTCGGTAGAACATTCGTTCTTTATTATAAACTTTATGTACATAAAAATCAAACATCTTTGAAAAGACTGCAGTATGAAAATACATCAAAAATGCTGTTTTTTTTACAAAATTGATTCTACTTTCTAAAATATTTTATTTTTAATTACAAAAGGCACTAGATGTAGCAATTTTATTTAAAATGAGTTATTATACAGCTCTCTAAGATTTTCAAGTGACCAGCTAGCTGAGAAGAAAGAAAAGCGGGGAAAAAGATGCCGTTTGTGAAGAATATCGTAATTAAAGTCAATTTTCCTTGATTTTCAAGCCAATATATTTTCTTTGTTATTCAGGCCAAAGGACGGTAAGTATGCTAAATAGAAGTTTTGGGAGAGGCGGTTCCAATAGTGTACTTCTTGTTTGGATTAGAATCTTTTTTCAGGAGTTATGGGTTACTTTAATTTTTACTATGGGGTGTGATCGTCTCTCACTAGGTTGCTAGCTACCGCTGCAACACAGATTGCTAGCTACCGCTGCAACCTGGATACCGCTGCAACCCTAATAATTTATTTAACTACCCCTCGAACCACCATGTATCAGTTACTATGGGCGAGAGATCGTTCTTTACTGTAACGTGATCGTCTCTTACTAGGTTGCTAGCTACCGCTGCAACCCGGACCGCTGCAACCCGGATTACTAATGATCGTCCTTTAATATAAATTTCATACGGCAGTCTATAAAAGATATTTTACTATTACAGCAAGTCTGATTTCTAACAACAATTTCTACTTAGCTTCAAACTTTTGGTTTTATTTTTTAAGGTTTATGAATTATTGTAATTCCTTGTTAAAATATATACAAATAATTTTTAATTACCAGTTTTTTTTTCTCTTTATGCAATTAAATTTCTTTTCATACTGCAGTATATTCAGAGATATTTGATATCTGCGTGCACTCGGGATGTGGCAGGCGATATATGGACTCCTATCTGCAAAAATGTGGAATTTAGTAAAAAATATTTTTTTTGCCAAACGAAAGATCACGGATGCGTGTTAATTTGTTTTCTTTCCCCAGGGCTGACCGTATTGACCTAGTGGTTCTAGAATGCTACTAGCTAAAATAATGAAGATAATATAAATGAACCACAGTGTTCAGTTGCTTTGGACTTGAGTTCGTTTTTTAACTATAAATACAAACAGGAAAAAGCCTACGGCTTTTTCTTCTTTTAAATAGTAAGAGACGAGTCTCAAATAATCAAGTAGCTAGCTAATTCCAAAGGTATGCAATTTTTTGTTATTCCAATGATCGTTTTTTATTGTAACTAGGTTTCAGCCATCTCTACAGCCATGATACTATTGGAAATTACATAATCCCTATTTATGTTTCAGTTAACATGGGCAAGGTGTCGTTCTTTATTGTAAGGTATACGATTATGTTTGAAAGACTGCAGTGTGAAAAGACATCAAAAATGCAGTTTTTGGTGGAAAAATTTATTCTCTTTTAGAAATAATTTATTTTAGTTACAAAAGATTTGTAACCCAATTAATTTCCTTTAAAATGAGCTATTGAACAACCCTCTACGATGTTCCAGTGCCAAGCTATCTCTGGATACAAAAGAAAAAAAAAGAAAAAAATATCCCGTTTAGGCAGAATGTTGTAGTAGCTGCCACTTTTCTTAATTTTCAAGCCAATATATTTCCCTTGCTGTTCAAGCTAAGGGACAGAAAGTTTACTGGTAACGAACTGTAACCGTTTATGATCGATTCTTTATGTGGTTTTGTGATTAAGAAACTTATCTGTCTGAGATCGTTTAATGAAACTTATATATTTAAAATCAGCATACAAATCCGATTCTTTTGATGTATCTATTGATATTAAATTTCCGTTTTTTAGAGTTTTGGTCACTATTGAGACGAGTCGCTCTTACGATACAGTTCGTTACCACGAACTGTTTGATTTTCAAGCCAACATATTTTCTTTGTTCTTAAAGCCAAGAGACAGTAGGTTTCCTATATAGGAGTCTCGGACAAGGCGGTTCTAGTTTACTTTGAGTTTCGATCTTTTTCCGCTACTTTTAGGAGTTATGGGTTATTGTATTTCTTAGTATGGGACGTGATCGTCCTTACTTGGTTGCTAGCTATCACTGCAACCCGGATTTATTGCTAGCTGACGCTTCAACCCGGATTTACAATTGTGAAGTTTTTGATCAATCTTGTACATGAAAAAAACTAAATCCGGTGAAATTAATTAGCTAATTTGAGAAGACATAGGTAACTAAGGGCAAGAGTTGGTTCTTTATTATAATTAGTAGAAATTTGGATTCCTCTATTTTGATAGTTTTTTTGTTATTCTTTCTTTTTTTTCCTTTCAAGCGAGACCATATTTTTTCAAGGTTTAAAATTATTAAGTACACAATACCCCGTGTCGAGTATCTAAAACTTAGCATAAAAAAACTAATTTTTAAATTTTCAGGTATTTATCTTGTTTGAATTACAGAATTAGTATTATTAGAATTAGAATTTTCTAAGAAGTACGCCTCCGTATATTCACTGTGTTGTCGAACATTTTCCATTGCATCTATAAACTGTTCCGCAGTTGCCAATCCATACCTTGGAAGCTTTTCGTTAAACTGACAACATTTCTTTTGGATATTACTATGAAGCTTTGCCAAAGAATTTCTAGCCGACTTTTCAACAGCATCCGCTCTTTCAAAGAGAATTTTAATCTGTAATTTTGAATACTTTTCATGATCCCGATAAAACATGCGTAATATGTTTCTCAATTTACAAAGATCAGCCTTCATTTTTGCCATCTTCTTGTATTTCTGAATGTAATTTTTCCCTTTGTCCTTATGCGTTCTTCGGTACAACCTCGCAGAGAATTTAATTTTTTCATTATAGCTTTTGTCACCCCAGTATCTACCCATTATTCTGGTAGCAACTTTTTTCTTATGTTTGTTTCGGTAATCTTTATCGTTATCATACCGTTCCTTGCTCTTTTGTTTGGCTGTCTCAATTTTTGCATGTCTATAATCCTCATCATTAACATAACACTCCTTGCTGTTTTGTTTGGCTCTCTCAATTTTCGCATCTCGATACGCTTTGTCGGTTGAATACCTTTGCTTTTCTCTTTTCAAGATGTTGTCTCTGTTTTTTGTATAGTAATGTTTTTTTAAATTACGTATAACTCTATTAGAACGCATCTTATTACAAAACAAGAAATAATATTCTTATCTAATTGAAACTTTTTAAGACTCGTATCATGTACCCATAACCTAACAAAAAATAAAACTAATTTTTAAATTTTCAGGTATTTTGTTAGTTTGAATTAAAAGATTAAAATTATTGCTCATATATCATAAATATTTTTGCAGTTTACATAATAACTTTAGCGATTCTAAACTGAAAAATGAAATATATAAAAAATGGAATTTTTGGTCTGAAAATACATAGTCAATTCCACATCGGGTAGTTAGAACCTAACTAAAAATAAAACTAATTTTAACATTTTCAGGTATTTTTCTAGCTTGAATTGAAATATTCAAACTATTGCTCGGATACCATGGATATTTTGCAATTTACACAAGCTGCAAAGAACGCATAAGGGCAAAATTAAAAATTATATTCAGAAGTCCAAAAACATGGCAACAATGCTGGCTGATCTTAGTAAATTTAGAAAAATTTTACGAATTTTTTACCGGGATTACGAAAAATATTCAAAATTAAAGATTAAAATTATCTCTGAAAGAATGGATTTTGTTGAAAAGTCAGCTAGAGATGCTTTCGCAAAACTTCATAGTAATATCCAAATGAAATGTTGCATGTTTAGTGAAAAGCTTCCAAGGTATGAACCGGCAACTGTGGAACAGTTTATAGATGTAATGGGAAATTTTATAGATCACTGTGAATATATGGAGGTATAATTGTTCTTTACTTAGTTTCAGCTTTAATTCGATGATCCAGACTTTATGTACTAACTACATCCAAAGACTATGACGTCATTGATTAATATTGTATATAAAAAATTAAGTTTTTCGTAAAAAAAATTAATTAAAAAAAAATTAAGTACAAATAGCGCTAGATCTAGAGATTTACTTTAAAATGAGCCATTGAACAACTCTCTACGATGTTCCAGTGCCAAGCTATCTGTGGAAAAGAAAGAAAGAAAAAAATATCCCGTTTGTGGAGAATAACGTGGTTAAAGTCAATTTTCTTGATTATCAAGCCAATATATTTTCTTTGTTATTCAAGCCGCAGGGCGGTAAGTTTCCTTTATAGGGGTTTCGGACAAGGCGGTTCTAATGGTGTACTTTTTGTTTTGATCTGACTCTGTTTTTAGGAGTTAGGGGTTTTTATATTTCTTAACATTGGACGTGATCGTCTCTTACTAGGTTGCTAGCTACCGCTGCAACCCGGATGTAGCTATTAACTTCTAGCGAAAATAAAGAGGAGCTGAAATATCATCCTAGCGAAAAGAATGTACCAGCTGCCGAAAAGAACGAGGAGGAGACTATTCAAGAATCAAAAATGGATCTAGCTTCTAGCGAAAATAAAGAGGAGCTGAAATATCATCCTATTAAAAAAAATGTGCCAGCTGCTGAAAAGAACGAGGGGGAGACTATTCAAGAATCCAAAATGGATCTAACTTCTAGCGAAATAAAGAGGAGCTGAAATTTCATCCTAGCGAAAAGAATGTACCAGCTGCCGAAAAGAACTAGGAGGAGACTATTCAAGAATCCAAAATGGATCTAACTTCTAGCGAAAATAAAGAGGAGCTGAAATATCATCCTAGCGAAAAGAATGTACCAGCTGCCGAAAAGAACAAGGAATAGACTATCCAACAATCCAAATTGGATCTAACTTATAGCGAAAATATAGAGGAGCTGAAATCTCATCTTAGCGAAAAGAATGTACCAGCTGCCGAAAAGAACTAGGAGGAGACTATTCAAGAATCCAAAATGGATCTAACTTCTAGCGAAAATAAAGAGGAGCTGAAATATCATCCTAGCGAAAAGAATGTACCAGCTGCCGAAAAGAACAAGGAATAGACTATCCAACAATCCAAATTGGATCTAACTTATAGCGAAAATATAGAGGAGCTGAAATCTCATCTTAGCGAAAAGAATGTACCAGCTGCCGAAAAGAACTAGGAGGAGACTATTCAAGAATCCAAAATGGATCTAACTTTTAGCGAAAATACAAAGGAGCTGAAACCTCATCCTAGGGAAAAGAATGTACCAGCTGCCAAAAAGAACGAGGAGGAGACTATTCAAGAATCCAAAATGGATCTAAATTTTAGCGAAAATATAGAGGAGCTGAAATCTCATCCTAGCGAAAAGAATGTACCCGCTGCCGAAAAGAACAAAGAGGAGACTATCCAAGAATCCAAATTGGATCTAACTTCTACCGAAAATATAGAGGAGCTGAAATCTCATCCTAGCGAAAAGAATAAACCAGCTGCCGAAAAGTACGAGGAGGAGACTATTCAAGAATCCAAAATGGATCTAGCTTCTAGCGAAAATAAAGAGGAGCTGAAATATCATCCTAGCGAAAAGAATGTACCAGTTTCTAGCGAAAATAAAGAGGAGCTGAAATATCATCCTAGTGAAAAGAATGTACCAGCTGCCGAAAAGAACAAGGAAGAGACAAGGAAGATTCTAGCGAAAATAAAGAGGAGCTGAAATATCATCCTAGCGAAAAGAATGTACCAGCTTCTAGTGAAAATAAATAGGAGCTGAAATATCATCCTAGTGAAAAGAATGACCAGCTGCCGAAAAGAACGAGGAGGAAACTATTCAAGAATCGAAAATGGATCTAACTTCTAGCGAAAATAAAGAGGAGCTGAAATATCATCCTAGCGAAAAGAATGTACCAGCTTCTAGTGAAAATAAATAGGAGCTGAAATATCATCCTAGTGAAAAGAATGACCAGCTGCCGAAAAGAACGAGGAGGAAACTATTCAAGAATCGAAAATGGATTTAGCTTCTATCGAAAATAAAGAGGAGCTGAAATATCATCCTAGCGAAAAGAATGTACCAGCTTCTAGTGAAAATAAATAGGAGCATAAATATCATCCTAGTGAAAAGAATGACCAGCTGCCGAAAAGAACGAGGAGGAAACTATTCAAGAATCGAAAATGGATCTAGCTTCTAGCGAAAATAAAGAGGAGCTGAAATATCATCCTAGCGAAAAGAATGTACCAGCTTCTAGTGAAAATAAATAGGAGCTGAAATATCATCCTAGTGAAAAGAATGACCAGCTGCCGAAAAGAACGAGGAGGAAACTATTCAAGAATCGAAAATGGATCTAACTTCTAGCGAAAATAAAGAGGAGCTGAAATATCATCCTAGCGAAAAGATTGTACCAGCTGCCGAAAAGAACAAGGAAAAGACAAGGAAGATTCTAGCGAAAATAAATAGGAGCTGAAATATCATCCTAGTGAAAAGAATGACCAGCTTTTATCCTAGCAAAAAGAAAGAGCAAAAAGAATAAATCCTAGCAAAAAGAATAATCCAAAAGAATAGCAAAAAGAATTATCCTAGCAAAATGAATAAATATTGTTTTATCCTAGCAAAAAGAAAGAGCTGAAACCTTATCCTAGCAAAAAGAATGTACCAGCTGCCAAAAAGAACAAGGAGGTGACTATTCAAGAATCCAAAATGAATCTAACTTCTAGCGAAAATATAAAGGAGCTGAAACCTCATCCTAGCAAAAAGAATGTACCAGCTGCCAAAAAGAACGAGGTGGAGACTATTCAAGAATCCAAAATGGATCTAACTTCTAGCGAAAATACAAAGGAGCTGTAATTTCATCCTAGCGAAAAGAATGTACCAACTGCCAAAAAGAACGAGGAGAAGACTATTCAAGAATCTGAAACGGATCTAACTTCTAGCGAAAATAAAGAGGAGCTGAAATCTCATCCTAGCGAAAAGAATGTACCAGCTGCCGAAAAGTAAGAGGAGGAGACTATTCAAGAATCCAAAATGCAACTAACTTCTAGCGAAAATATACAGAAGCTGAAATCTCATCCTAGCAAAAAAAAATGTACCAGCTGCTGAAAAGAACGAGGAGGAGACTATTTAAGAATCCAAAATGGATCTAACTTCTAGCGAAAATATAGAGGAGCTGAAATCTCATCCTAGCGAAAAGAATGTACCAGCTGCCGAAAAGTAAGAGGAGGAGACTATTCAAGAATCCAAAATGCAACTAACTTCTAGCGAAAATATACAGAAGCTGAAATCTCATCCTAGCAAAAAAAAATGTACCAGCTGCTGAAAAGAACGAGGAGGAGACTATTCAAGAATCCAAAATGGATCTAACTTCTAGCGAAAATATAGAGGAGCTGAAATCTCATCCTAGCGAAAAGAATGTACCAGCTGCCAAAGAGAACGAGGAGGAGACTATTCAAGAATCCAAAATGGATCTAACTTCTAGCGAAAATATAGAGGAGCTGAAATCTCATCCTAGCGAAAAGAATGTACCCGCTGCCGAAAAGAACAAAGAAGAGACTATCCAAGAATCCAAATTGGATCTAACTTCTACCGAAAATATAGAGGAGCTGAAATCTCATCCTAGCGAAAAGAATGTACCAGCTGCCGAAAAGTAAGAGGAGGAGACTATTCAAGAATCCAAAATGCAACTAACTTCTAGCGAAAATATACAGAAGCTGAAATCTCATCCTAGCAAAAAAAAATGTGCCAGCTGCCGAAAAGAACGAGGAGGAGACTATTCAAGAATCCAAAATGGATCTAACTTCTAGCGAAAATAAAGAGGAGCTAATAAACTTTCAAATGGGGATAAATCCATTTATTTAGACAGTGAAAAAAACAGGTGCAAAAAATCCAGATATTTCGGTCACATATACAGCGACCGTCTTCAGTAGAAATACTAAATTAATAAAATTGAAACTAGCATATTTATATACAACAAAATAAATAACTTTTCGGGTTATTCACAAAATAATGAACTTCCGGATTATTCACTAGATTATTTTCAGAGAGAGTTCATTGACAAGGTTCATTCAAAGTTCTTGATGTAAATTGTCTTCTTTAATCTTGCCGAAATGTAAAACAACTTTCTAATGAAAGTGGCAAAGCCTCCGTGTCTTCTACTTGCAAACCAAATGTTGAGTTTATAGATGTTTACTCGGTTGGTCTCATTTCCCCATATATACGACGTATTTTTCGACATAACACCTTTAAATTAGGTGTTTTCTTAGACCACACTGCCGTTCTAAGACGAACAAATAAACTTTCAAATGGGGATAAATCCATTTATTTAGACAGTGAAAAAAACAGGTACAAAAATCCAGATATTTCGGTCACATATACAGCGACCGTCTTCAGTAGAAATACTAAATTAATAAAATTGAAACTAGCATATTTATATACAACAAAATAAATAACTTTTCGGGTTATTCACAAAATAATGAACTTCCGGATTATTCACTAGATTATTTTCAGAGAGAGTTCGTTGACAAGGTTCATTCAAAGTTCTTGATGTAAATTGTCTTCTTTAATCTTGCCGAAATGTAAAACAACTTTCTAATGAAAGTGGCAAAGCCTCCGTGTCTTCTACTTGCAAACCAAATGTTGAGTTTATAGATGTTTACTCGGTTGGTCTCATTTCCCCATATATACGACGTATTTTCGACATAACACCTTTAAATTAGGTGTTTTCTTAGACCACACTGCCGTTCTAAGACGAACAAATAAACTTTCAAATGGGGATAAATCCTGTTTTTTTTCACTGTCTAAATAAATGGATTTATCCCCATTTGAAAGTTTATTTGTTCGTCTTAGAACGGCAGTGTGGTCTAAGAAAACACCTAATTTAAAGGTGTTATGTCGAAAATACGTCGTATATATGGGGAAATGAGACCAACCGAGTAAACATCTATAAACTCAACATTTGGTTTGCAAGTAGAAGACACGGAGGCTTTGCCACTTTCATTAGAAAGTTGTTTTTACATTTCGGCAAGATTAAAGAAGACAATTTACATCAAGAACTTTGAATGAACCTTGTCAATGAACTCTCTCTGAAAATAATCTAGTGAATAATCCGGAAGTTCATTATTTTGTGAATAACCCGAAAAGTTATTTATTTTGTTGTATATAAATATGCTAGTTTCAATTTTATTAATTTAGTATTTCTACTGAAGACGGTCGCTGTATATGTGACCGAAATATCTGGATTTTTGTACCTGTTTTTTTTCACTGTCTAAATAAATGGATTTATCCCCATTTGAAAGTTTATTTGTTCGTCTTAGAACGGCAGTGTGGTCTAAGAAAACACCTAATTTAAAGGTGTTATGTCGAAAAATACGTCGTATATATGGGGAAATGAGACCAACCGAGTAAACATCTATAAACTCAACATTTGGTTTGCAAGTAGAAGACACGGAGGCTTTGCCACTTTCATTAGAAAGTTGTTTTACATTTCGGCAAGATTAAAGAAGACAATTTACATCAAGAACTTTGAATGAACCTTGTCAATGAACTCTCTCTGAAAATAATCTAGTGAATAATCCGGAAGTTCATTATTTTGTGAATAACCCGAAAAGTTATTTATTTTGTTGTATATAATATGCTAGTTTCAATTTTATTAATTTAGTATTTCTACTGAAGACGGTCGCTGTATATGTGACCGAAATATCTGGATTTTTGTACCTGTTTTTTCACTGTCTAAATAAATGGATTTATCCCCATTTGAAAGTTTATTTGTTCGTCTTGGAACGGCAGTGTGGTCTAAGAAAACACCTAATTTAAAGGTGTTATGTCGAAAATACGTCGTATATATGGGGAAATGAGACCAACCGAGTAAACATCTATAAACTCAACATTTGGTTTGCAAGTAGAAGACACGGAGGCTTTGCCACTTTCATTAGAAAGTTGTTTTACATTTCGGCAAGATTAAAGAAGACAATTTACATCAAGAACTTTGAATGAACCTTGTCAATGAACTCTCTCTGAAAATAATCTAGTGAATAATCCGGAAGTTCATTATTTTGTGAATAACCCGAAAAGTTATTTATTTTGTTGTATATAAATATGCTAGTTTCAATTTTATTAATTTAGTATTTCTACTGAAGACGGTCGCTGTATATGTGACCGAAATATCTGGATTTTTGTACCTGTTTTTTTCACTGTCTAAATAAATGGATTTATCCCCATTTGAAAGTTTATTTGTTCGTCTTAGAACGGCAGTGTGGTCTAAGAAAACACCTAATTTAAAGGTGTTATGTCGAAAATACGTCGTATATATGGGGAAATGAGACCAACCGAGTAAACATCTATAAACTCAACATTTGGTTTGCAAGTAGAAGACACGGAGGCTTTGCCACTTTCATTAGAAAGTTGTTTTACATTTCGGCAAGATTAAAGAAGACAATTTACATCAAGAACTTTGAATGAACCTTGTCAATGAACTCTCTCTGAAAATAATCCAGTGAATAATCCGGAAGTTCATTATTTTGTGAATAACCCGAAAAGTTATTTATTTTGTTGTATATAAATATGCTAGTTTCAATTTTATTAATTTAGTATTTCTACTGAAGACGGTCGCTGTATATGTGACCGAAATATCTGGATTTTTGTACCTGTTTTTTTCACTGTCTAAATAAATGGATTTATCCCCATTTGAAAGTTTATTTGTTCGTCTTAGAACGGCAGTGTGGTCTAAGAAAAACACCTAATTTAAAGGTGTTATGTCGAAAATACGTCGTATATATGGGGAAATGAGACCAACCGAGTAAACATCTATAAACTCAACATTTGGTTTGCAAGTAGAAGACACGGAGGCTTTGCCACTTTCATTAGAAAGTTGTTTTACATTTCGGCAAGATTAAAGAAGACAATTTACATCAAGAACTTTGAATGAACCTTGTCAATAAACTCTCTCTGAAAATAATCGAGTGAATAATCCGGAAGTTCATTATTTTGTGAATAACCCGAAAAGTTATTTATTTTGTTGTATATAAATATGCTAGTTTCAATTTTATTAATTTAGTATTTCTACTGAAGACGGTCGCTGTATATGTGACCGAAATATCTGGATTTTTGTACCTGTTTTTTTCACTGTCTAAATAAATGGATTTATCCCCATTTGAAAGTTTATTTGTTCGTCTTAGAACGGCAGTGTGGTCTAAGAAAACACCTAATTTAAAGGTGTTATGTCGAAAATACGTCGTATATATGGGGAAATGAGACCAACCGAGTAAACATCTATAAACTCAACATTTGGTTTGCAAGTAGAAGACACGGAGGCTTTGCCACTTTCATTAGAAAGTTGTTTTACATTTCGGCAAGATTAAAGAAGACAATTTACGTCAAGAACTTTGAATGAACCTTGTCAATGAACTCTCTCTGAAAATAATCTAGTGAATAATCCGGAAGTTCATTATTTTGTGAATAACCCGAAAAGTTATTTATTTTGTTGTATATAAAATATGCTAGTTTCAATTTTATTAATTTAGTATTTCTACTGAAGACGGTCGCTGTATATGTGACCGAAATATCTGGATTTTTGTACCTGTTTTTTTCACTGTCTAAATAAATGGATTTATCCCCAATTGCAAGTTTATTTGTTCGTCTTAGAACGGCAGTGTGGTCTAAGAAAACACCTAATTTAAAGGTGTTATGTCGAAAATACGTCGTATATATGGGGAAATGAGACCAACCGAGTAAACATCTATAAACTCAACATTTGGTTTGCAAGTAGAAGACACGGAGGCTTTGCCACTTTCATTAGAAAGTTGTTTTACATTTCGGCAAGATTAAAGAAGACAATTTACATCAAGAACTTTGAATGAACCTTGTCAATGAACTCTCTCTGAAAACAATCTAGTGAATAATCCGGAAGTTCATTATTTTGTGAATAACCCGAAAAGTTATTTATTTTGTTGTATATAAATATGCTAGTTTCAATTTTATTAATTTAGTATTTCTACTGAAGACGGTCGCTGTATATGTGACCGAAATATCTGGATTTTTGTACCTGTTTTTTTCACTGTCTAAATAAATGGATTTATCCCCATTTGAAAGTTTATTTGTTCGTCTTAGAACGGCAGTGTGGTCTAAGAAAACACCTAATTTAAAGGTGTTATGTCGAAAATACGTCGTATATATGGGGAAATGAGACCAACCGAGTAAACATCTATAAACTCAACATTTGGTTTGCAAGTAGAAGACACGGAGGCTTTGCCACTTTCATTAGAAAGTTGTTTTACATTTCGGCAAGATTAAAGAAGACAATTTACATCAAGAACTTTGAATGAACCTTGTCAATGAACTCTCTCTGAAAATAATCCAGTGAATAATCCGGAAGTTCATTATTCTGTGAATAACCCGAAAAGTTATTTATTTTGTTGTGTATAAAATATGCTAGTTTCAATTTTATTAATTTAGTATTTCTACTGAAGACGGTCGCTGTATATGTGACCGAAATATCTGGATTTTTGTACCTGTTTTTTTCACTGTCTAAATAAATGGATTTATCCCCATTTGAAAGTTTATTTGTTCGTCTTAGAACGGCAGTGTGGTCTAAGAAAACACCTAATTTAAAGGTGTTATGTCGAAAATACGTCGTATATATGGGGAAATGAGACCAACCGAGTAAACATCTATAAACTCAACATTTGGTTTGCAAGTAGAAGACACGGAGGCTTTGCCACTTTCATTAGAAAGTTGTTTTACATTTCGGCAAGATTAAAGAAGACAATTTACATCAAGAACTTTGAATGAACCTTGTCAATGAACTCTCTCTGAAAATAATCGAGTGAATAATCCGGAAGTTCATTATTTTGTGAATAACCCGAAAAGTTATTTATTTTGTTGTATATAAATATTGCTAGTTTCAGTTTTATTAATTTAGTATTTCTACTGAAGACGGTCGCTGTATATGTGACCGAAATATCTGGATTTTTGTACCTGTTTTTTTCACTGTCTAAATAAATGGATTTATCCCCATTTGAAAGTTTATTTGTTCGTCTTAGAACGGCAGTGTGGTCTAAGAAAACACCTAATTTAAAGGTGTTATGTCGAAAATACGTCGTATATATGGGGAAATGAGACCAACCGAGTAAACATCTATAAACTCAACATTTGGTTTGCAAGTAGAAGACACGGAGGCTTTGCCACTTTCATTAGAAAGTTGTTTTACATTTCGGCAAGATTAAAGAAGACAATTTACATCAAGAACTTTGAATGAACCTTGTCAATGAACTCTCTCTGAAAATAATCTAGTGAATAATCCGGAAGTTCATTATTTTGTGAATAACCCGAAAAGTTATTTATTTTGTTGTATATAAATATGCTAGTTTCAATTTTATTAATTTAGTATTTCTACTGAAGACGGTCGCTGTATATGTGACCGAAATATCTGGATTTTTGTACCTGTTTTTTTCACTGTCTAAATAAATGGATTTATCCCCAATTGCAAGTTTATTTGTTCGTCTTAGAACGGCAGTGTGGTCTAAGAAAACACCTAATTTAAAGGTGTTATGTCGAAAATACGTCGTATATATGGGGAAATGAGACCAACCGAGTAAACATCTATAAACTCAACATTTGGTTTGCAAGTAGAAGACACGGAGGCTTTGCCACTTTCATTAGAAAGTTGTTTTACATTTCGGCAAGATTAAAGAAGACAATTTACATCAAGAACTTTGAATGAACCTTGTCAATGAACTCTCTCTGAAAATAATCTAGTGAATAATCCGGAAGTTCATTATTTTGTGAATAACCCGAAAAGTTATTTATTTTGTTGTATATAAATATGCTAGTTTCAATTTTATTAATTTAGTATTTCTACTGAAGACGGTTGCTGTATATGTGACCGAAATATCTGGATTTTTGTACCTGTTTTTTTCACTGTCTAAATAAATGGATTTATCCCCATTTGAAAGTTTATTTGTTCGTCTTAGAACGGCAGTGTGGTCTAAGAAAACACTAATTTAAAGGTGTTATGTCGAAAATACGTCGTATAATATGGGGAAATGAGACCAACCGAGTAAACATCTATAAACTCAACATTTGGTTTGCAAGTAGAAGACACGGAGGCTTTGCCACTTTCATTAGAAAGTTGTTTTACATTTCGGCAAGATTAAAGAAGACAATTTACATCAAGAACTTTGAATGAACCTTGTCAATGAACTCTCTCTGAAAATAATCTAGTGAATAATCCGGAAGTTCATTATTTTGTGAATAACCCGAAAAGTTATTTATTTTGTTGTATATAAATATGCTAGTTTTCAATTTTATTAATTTAGTATTTCTACTGAAGACGGTCGCTGTATATGTGACCGAAATATCTGGATTTTTGTACCTGTTTTTTTTTCACTGTCTAAATAAATGGATTTATCCCCATTTGAAAGTTTATTTGTTCGTCTTAGAACGGCAGTGTGGTCTAAGAAAACACCTAATTTAAAGGTGTTATGTCGAAAATACGTCGTATATATGGGGAAATGAGACCAACCGAGTAAACATCTATAAACTCAACATTTGGTTTGCAAGTAGAAGACACGGAGGCTTTGCCACTTTCATTAGAAAGTTGTTTTACATTTCGGCAAGATTAAAGAAGACAATTTACATCAAGAACTTTGAATGAACCTTGTCAATGAACTCTCTCTGAAATAATCTCTAGTGAATAATCCGGAAGTTCATTATTTTGTGAATAACCCGAAAAGTTATTTATTTTGTTGTATATAAATATGCTAGTTTCAATTTTATTAATTTAGTATTTCTACTGAAGACGGTCGCTGTATATGTGACCGAAATATCTGGATTTTTGTACCTGTTTTTTCACTGTCTAAATAAATGGATTTATCCCCATTTGAAAGTTTATTTGTTCGTCTTAGAACGGCAGTGTGGTCTAAGAAAACACCTAATTTAAAGGTGTTATGTCGAAAAAAAAGAGGAGCTGAAATATCATCCTAGCGAAAAAGAATGTACCAGCTGCCAAAAAGAACGAAGAGGAGACTATTCAAGAATCCCTACTCCGTAGGGGGAAGAAATTTGGTACTGTGTATTATGCGCCACTCACTCCAGTTTACACTATATGTAAAACACGAGAACAAACCGGTTTCTTCTTTACTTTATAAACAAATTTCGGCAATAGTTTTGCACATTAGGGGGGGGGGGGTATAGAGGGTCTATATTGAAAATGTGTGTTAGATACAATTATTCTGCATATTACGAAGTAAGAATTGTTTTCTGACTTTAAAACTATCCAAATACTTTGCCCCCCCCCCTTATGTGCAAATATATAGCCCAAATGGTACTTGTGTAGAATCTGGGTACACACGCGAGAAGGGACGCTTCGTTAATGCTAGTGAAATAAAACAAAATTAGATGAAAATATAATATTTCAGAAACAAATTTGGGCTATATATTTGCATATTAGGTGGGGGGGGGGGGGGGGTAAAGCATAGCATATATTAAATACGTAGGTACTTTTCAATTAGCTGGTACCCACGCGATAATGCGAAAATCAGATAGGATAAAAACCTGCCAGTCTGCACCACGCGAGACAGATACCCGGTACTAAAACAGGGGTACTAAAATAAAACAAAATAGGATCAAAATATAATGGTTTATAAACAAAAATTATAAGATTTACAAATTACAATTATGCGCCCAAAACACTGTAATATAGTGGGTACTGTCTTTGGCAGAACCCACTCTTTTTCTGTCTTTGGCAAATCCCAACTTGTAATTTTAACATCCATGTCCATTCAATCACTTATCTTTGCAGAAAAAACAGGTTTTTATCTGATCTTCGCATTATTGCGAAGCGAATAGGTTTTGAGAACCTGTAATCAGTCTTTCTAAACTTTAATAACAAGGCTACCCCCCTCCCTCCAACTTTTTGCAAAAATCGGCCAAAATTTTTACAGTCCCCCCCCCAGCGTTCCGAGCGGGGGGGATAGGCACCCCTACCCCCCCAATTTTTTGCGAAATCGGTCGAAATTTTGCAAAATTGGCCGAAATTTAGCAAAACTCTTGATTTCTTTAGAAGCAAGTATGTGAGGGGTGTCTCCCCCAAGTCAATACCTCGCTCTTTACGCTAGAGTTTTTTTTTTAGTGCTTTCAAAAGAGCTATCTACTCTAATTAAACGACCTTTGTGATTCAGGGGTTTGTGAATCAAAATTTTTTTTAACTTTTAACGTAAAGAGCGTGGTATTGATTAAAAGGAGAAGCCCCTTATACGTAATAACAAACAACAATAAAAAAGAACAAACGATACGGCTCAATAGGCGTTATAAGAAACATATTGCTTACATACAGAGGTCTGCTATCCTGTATTTAATACTCCAGACAAAACTGAAATGATTTTTGTTAAATCCTTTTTTTTATATAGAAATGGCAAGAAAAAAGTGTCGAATCATCCTGACAAATGATTTCGAGAAGGTTAGTGGCCTGACTTAGTGACGTCTATTGCTCCGTGTAGAATAACAATGACTCTGCAAGAATTAAATGCTGATTCATTTTGACTTTGGAATCCTGTGTAATCAAATGAGTCAGCAACTTAAAATGCTGGGTGTACAAGTCAGTCTTGATTTGTGGTTGAGATCAAGGAGGCACACTTGTGCCTCTATAAAGAGGCGACCCCACCATAATTTTAAGCGATTTCAGGTCCTAGAGGTCGCAGAGAGACGGCGGTAATCGCATTTTGTAGCCCAAGCTCAAACTAAGAAAGTGAAAGTAAGGAGCGACATTAAATATTAAAACGATCAGAAATTATTCCGTATATGAAAGGGGCTGTGCCCTCCTCAACGCCTCGCTCTTTACGCTAAAGTTTGACTTTCTCACAACTCTTTTTTTAAACAATAACTAGTTTCTTGAAAATTAGTGAAAAAAATCCTGAAAAAAAAAATCTTGACACTTTTTTTAACTTGTTTCTGAAAAAAATCCTAGCGAAAAGAATGTACCAGCTGCCGAAAAGAACGAGGAGGAGACTATTCAAGAATCCAAAATCGATCTAGCTTCTAGCGAAAATATAGAGGAGCTGAAATCTCATCCTAGCGATAAGAATGTACCAACTGCCGAAAAGAACAAAGAGGAGACTATCCAAGAATCCAAATTGGATCTAACTTCTACCGAAAATATAGAGGAGCTGAAATCTAATCCTAGCAAAAAGAATGTACCAGCTGCCGAAAAGTACGAGGAGGAGATTATTCTAGAATCCAAAATGCAACTAACTTCTAGCGAAAATATGCAGAAGCTGAAATCTCATCCTAGCAAAAAAAAAGTGTGCCAGCTGCTGAAAAGAACGAGGAGGAGACTATTCAAGAATCCAAAATGGATCTAACTTCTAGCGAAAATAAAGAGGAGCTGAAATATCATCCTAGCGAAAAGAATGTACCAGCTGCCGAAAAGAACGAGGAGGAGACTATTCAAGAATCAAAAATGGATCTAGCTTCTAGCGAAAATAAAGAGGAGCTGAAATATCATCCTATTAAAAAAAATGTGCCAGCTGCTGAAAAGAACGAGGGGGAGACTATTCAAGAATCCAAAATGGATCTAACTTCTAGCGAAATAAAGAGGAGCTGAAATTTCATCCTAGCGAAAAGAATGGACCAGCTGCCGAAAAGAACTAGGAGGAGACTATTCAAGAATCAAAATGGATCTAAATTCTAGCGAAAATAAAGAGGAGCTGAAATATCATCCTAGCGAAAAGAATGTACCAGCTGCCGAAAAGAACAAGGAATAGACTATCCAACAATCCAAATTGGATCTAACTTATAGCGAAAATATAGAGGAGCTGAAATCTCATCTTAGCGAAAAGAATGTACCAGCTGCCGAAAAGAACTAGGAGGAGACTATTCAAGAATCCAAAATGGATCACACTTCTAGCGAAAATAAAGAGGAGCTGAAATATCATCCTATTAAAAAAAAATGTGCCAGCTGCTGAAAAGAACGAGGGGGAGACTATTCAAGAATCCAAAATGGATCTAACTTCTAGCGAAACAAAGAGGAGCTGAAATTTCATCCTAGCGAAAAGAATGGACCAGCTGCCGAAAAGAACTAGGAGGAGACTATTCAAGAATCCAAAATGGATCTAACTTCTAGCGAAAATAAAGAGGAGCTGAAATATCATCCTAGCGAAAAGAATGTACCAGCTGCCGAAAAGAACAAGGAATAGACTATCCAACAATCCAAATTGGATCTAACTTATAGCGAAAATATAGAGGAGCTGAAATCTCATCTTAGCGAAAAGAATGTACCAGCTGCCGAAAAGAACTAGGAGGAGACTATTCAAGAATCCAAAATGGATCTAACTTCTAGCGAAAATAAAGAGGAGCTGAAATATCATCCTAGCGAAAAGAATGTACCAGCTGCCGAAAAGAACAAGGAATAGACTATCCAACAATCCAAATTGGATCTAACTTATAGCGAAAATATAGAGGAGCTGAAATCTCATCTTAGCGAAAAGAATGTACCAGCTGCCAA
The DNA here is from genome assembly GCA_027921565.1 of Artemia sinica. Lineage (NCBI taxonomy): Eukaryota > Metazoa > Arthropoda > Branchiopoda > Anostraca > Artemiidae > Artemia > Artemia sinica. Next base: position 246,192 of record JAPEVW010000034.1, on the reverse strand, counting down.
AAAGAACTAGGAGGAGACTATTCAAGAATCCAAAATGGATCTAACTTTTAGCGAAAAATACAAAGGAGCTGAAACCCTCATCCTAGCAAAAAGAATGTACCAGCTGCCAGAAAGAACGAGGAGGAGACTATTCAAGAATCCAAAATGGATCTAAATTTTAGCGAAAATATAGAGGAGCTGAAATCTCATCCTAGCGAAAAGAATGTACCCGCTGCCGAAAAGAACAAAGAGGAGACTATCCAAGAATCCAAATTGGATCTAACTTCTACCGAAAATATAGAGGAGCTGAAATCTCATCCTAGCGAAAAGAATAAACCAGCTGACGAAAAGTACGAGGAGGAGGACTATTCAAGAATCCAAAATGCAACTAACTTCTAGCGAAAATATACAGAAGCTGAAATCTCATCCTAACAAAAAAAAATGTGCCAGCTGCTGAAAAGAACGAGGAGGAGACTATTCAAGAATCCAAAATGGATCTAACTTCTAGCGAAAATAAAGAGGAGCTGAAATATCATCCTAGCGAAAAGAACGTACCAGCTGCCGAAAAGAACGAGGAGGAGACTATTCAAGAATCCAAAATGGATCTAGCTTCTAGCGAAAATAAAGAGGAGCTGAAATATCATCCTAGCGAAAAGAATGTACCAGTTTCTAGCGAAAATAAAGAGGATCTGAAATATCATCCTAGTGAAAAGAATGTACCAGCTGCCGAAAAGAACAAGGAAGAGACAAGGAAGATTCTAGCGAAAATAAAGAGGAGCTGAAATATCATCCTAGCGAAAAGAATGTACCAGTTTCTAGCGAAAATAAAGAGGAGCTGAAATATCATCCTAGCGAAAAGAATGTACCAGCTGCCGAAAAGAACAAGGAATAGACTATCCAACAATCCAAATTGGATCTAACTTATAGCGAAAATATAGAGGAGCTGAAATCTCATCTTAGCGAAAAGAATGTACCAGCTGCCGAAAAGAAACTAGGAGGAGACTATTCAAGAATCCAAAATGGATCTAACTTTTAGCGAAAATACAAAGGAGCTGAAACCTCATCCTAGCAAAAAGAATGTACCAGCTGCCAAAAAGAACGAGGAGGAGACTATTCAAGAATCCAAAATGGATCTAAATTTTAGCGAAAATATAGAGGAGCTGAAATCTCATCCTAGCGAAAAGAATGTACCCGCTGCCGAAAAGAACAAAGAGGAGACTATCCAAGAATCCAAATTGGATCTAACTTCTACCGAAAATATAGAGGAGCTGAAATCTCATCCTAGCGAAAAGAATAAACCAGCTGCCGAAAAGTACGAGGAGGAGACTATTCAAGAATCCAAAATGCAACTAACTTCTAGCAAAAATATACAGAAGCTGAAATCTCATCCTAACAAAAAAAATGTGCCCAGCTGCTGAAAAGAACGAGGAGGAGACTATTCAAGAATCCAAAATAGATCTAACTTCTAGCGAAAATAAAGAGGAGCTGAAATATCATCCTAGCGAAAAGAACGTACCAGCTGCCGAAAAGAACGAGGAGGAGACTATCAAGAATCCAAAATGGATCTAGCTTCTAGCAATTCAGCAGTTCTAGGAAAAGGATTAGAGCCCTCCCAAACATATATCTGAATGAAAAATCTGATAGAATATGTGAATGAAGCAAAATACTAGACGTAGTGGTGGACAATAAGCTCACTGGAAGCCCCATGTGATGTATCTTAAATCAGCATCCTGAAACGAATAAATATAATGAAGAGTTTAGCTTTTTATATCCGGAGGTTTCTCAGCAGAATTCCATATTCAATATTACACAAAATATATTATGCCTAAAGTGGAATAATGCTCAACTCTATCAATTACATAAAATATATTTATTTATATCCTTGCACTTTAATCCTACCTTAGCTCATTCACTTAGGGGGGGGGGGGTTAGGAAAATGGGAAAACTGTACTTAAAATAAGGAGTTTTTTCTTGGATATTTTCAGATTCAGTTTAAGATTGGTTGGGGGAGGTGGGTGACCTTTTCATTCCACCTAACAGAATTAAGGAGATTAGCGATTGAGTAATTATAATTGATCGAGCAATCAAGTAAATTAAGAAATAAGTTAGCTTCATAAAAGAGACCTTGCGCAACTCATGTGACTAAATGAGTGCATAACCTTCCTATAAGTAATATGAACATAATTGCAAATAAAACAGTTACAGTCTTAGCTGTCAGTTTTCTAACTAGTGCCATATCCTCTTCTGCTTTTTCCTGAGTTAAAAAAGAAGACTTAATAATCCTCCCTAATAAGGCAAGGTTGACCAATCTCTTATTTAGTAATTTTTTTCTAGACGATTGAATGTGAAGTAACAAATATATCAGGGCTTTCATGAGTAGATGATGGCTCAATCGCTTATTGGGATACGATCTTCTCAAGGAAAGTCTGCATCAGCCTTCTATGCGGCACACATGTTGCCAAATTTGAAAATATTAATTTATTGGAGAAGATAGATGTCTCTGTATCTGGAGATTTAATTGCAATGTCTAATGGAAGTGAAGTAAGTGATGGCACCACGTATATTTTTCAAAGATATGATTAGGATTTGACCTTAAACAATATTTAACGTTGAAGGGCATAACTAGCATAAATGTACGGCTTGGATTAAGAAATGATAAACTTTTTTTTTCAAATTTAAGTTCATTTCATTCATTTTCTTTCTTTTTTTTATCTAATACCCTTGCATTGTATTTGACGATGCTTCATGGAAGTGCCTTATATAGTGACCACAGCTTATGAGTTTTACTGTACAAAAGAAAGGAATTAAGGTATCATTTTCAGAAAAGACTAATGTTTTGGCGCAAAGTTTGAATTATTTTCTAGCTAAAGCCGCAAACTATAATAGTCCAGTGACGGCGCAGTGGGTTTGACATTAGCTTGACCCAGATATCGAACCTGACTGTAAAGAGACACTGCAGGGCTGACGCAGTGACCTTAGCAGTTTACCTTTTTAATTTTTTCTTTTTTCCCTCACAATAAAAGAGGAGGGAGTGTGTTAGGTACCACTAAACAAGGGTGAAATTTTTCCAGTGATTTCGCATTTATGTATAACTGTGTTTACAGAAGCAATCCCCGATTTGCTCTGTGAGAAAATCCGCTGTTGAATAAGATAATATGATGTTTGTTTCAAAAGTCTATCACTTGCTCATTTTGTCGAATAAAGAGAGAACCATAAAAAAAACTGAAAAAAAAATTGAAGGACAAAGAACAACAAAACAAACCTTTAACAACTGAATAAGACCGAAATAAGTCATGCATGATTATCAGACTAAAAATTCAAGGAATTCAGTAAAATGTAGACCACACAAAATAAAGTATCAAAAATTCAATTAAAAAATACCTCACTCGTTGAACGGAAAAAAAGAAGGGTCAATTATTTTATATTTAATTATTTAATATATGAGTTGCACGGGTAGTACGAGATAAGATAATGCTTCATTGATAAACCACTATCACAAACTAAAAGAATAATTCCACAATAGGAACATCAAAAAGAATCACAAGCATAAGGCAAGGTAAAAAATCTAATAATAAGAGAATCTATAACTGAAAAAATAGCTTTGTCAAATATTTAAAATGAAAAATTGAACTCCGAACCAAAAAAGAAACAGGATTAAAAATACATCATAAAGGAACCATAAAAAAAAGTCAGTATGAAATGTGGCAATAATTATTGTGACAACACACGAACAATCAAACAGGAGATGTTTTCCCTAATTTTTTTTAAGGGGAAAGGGGAAAGAAGCGTGGCTTTGAGGAGGAAGAAATATGGGATTTCACTCTGCTTGTAAACGATCCTTTACTCACTTAGAGATAGTCAAGTTCAAAGCCATTCAGTAATAAGCGAATGAAGTTTTTTTATGGTCAACCACGCCAAACGCTCTTTGGAGATTAGTTAAGACAAGGTTTTGCCAGATGTTTAGCTTTCTGGACTATTTAAAAGGGTATATACCGTATGCACAAGTTTAATTACCAAATTGTCGGACGTCAATTTTGGCCTCGAGCCATTCGCAAAGGAAATCATTATAAGGTTCCAAAAACTTTAGTAAGTGTAGCAGGGGGTGCATGGAAAAATTCAAGTTGGTAAATTTGTTCGGGGCAGGGGTTATTGGGATATCCTTTCAAGTTCAAAGGGGTTTTATAAAATCAAAATATATTGTTTATTATAGAATAACAATAGTCAGTCCCCAAGTGGAAAATGCTTGATTTTTTAAGCTTTGGACTTAAAAAAATCATAAAAGAAATCATTAGAAATCATAACATTGGAGAGGTAAATTAGGGGACAGAGCTTCTGGGAGAAATAATTGAGACTTTGCATGGTGGAAGCAAGGTACTTTTTCCTAATCGTTGGCAGTCCTTTGAGGGGGTTTGGGGGGGGGGGGGGGGGGTAGACGTAATTTCAGAAAGGTTTTTTTGCCGCAGATCTCTTTGATTTTAGTAGCCTATAGTTTTTGCTTGGGAATTTTATAACTATATAATACAGACCGGCAGATTTTCTAATCCTTTTTTTCTTCAGGTAATTTTTTAGACTATTAGGCTGAAAAACCATAAAATAAGGAAAGTTGTAGAATGTGCTATAATCCAATGTTGGAAATGCCCCTTAACTATAGCCAATGAGCTTGGAAGTTTTAAAGCTATAACATTTTGATAAAGGAATATTAGGAAATATAGCATTCGATTCAGTCTGTGTTCGATTTCTCTACTACCCTCTTTTGATTAAGTTCATCATCCTCTTTCCCTTTTGAAAATCTGGTCACATCGTGTCTTATTTTTAGATGACCTAGCTGTTTTAGTTGGTTAATATAGTATTTTTTATTGACCCTACTTTATCTATCCTTCTAAACTAGCTCCATTTAAATAGTTTTCTGCATGGTAAAACTAGCATCATGCGCAAAAGATCTAAGCACACCCTTCCTACAATCGAGTCACCTCCCATTTATTTTGTGTTTTCTTTCATGCTTAACTTTATCCCTCTTTCAAGTTTTGTAAATACTAATGAAAATAACATCAAGCAGCTCACGCGAAAGATTTGCATACACCCCTGCTACAATCTAATTACCTATTATTCATTTAATATTTTCTGCCGAGCCTTAATTTACCTTTCACTCCTGACTTTTAATTTTTCAGATTTTTCTTGTCTTTTGTACATCGTAATAATCAATGATAATTAGTCCCAACCGGGGAAAGGGGGTGCTATTTATTATTGATATTCAATTAATTATACATTACTTCTTCTCTGGGTTGGGTAAAAGGTTTTATTTTATTAAACTTTCTATTCCCATTTTTAACTAATTTTTGGTTGTTGCATTTTTCTTTTTAACACTTTGAAATGAAAGAAATCAACGATAATAGTTAGCCCCAGTGTGTTAGATAAAATATTTTTGAGGTCAATAAAATTCTAATGTTTTAATGTTACTCTATTCACCCAGAATCTTATACTATGTTACTCCCTAAATAGATGCCATCGCCCATCTATTTCGTGTAATTTGAAATCTTATTTTTTCTAGGGGATTTTTTATTTAATTCCTCCTGCTAATAACCTTAAACGTATTTAAAGATTGCTCCTTTCACAAAGGCTGATATTTTTTTTTTCTTTTCGTTGTTATTTTTTACATAATAATTATGCCCAAGACATCCAAATTTCAGATTTTTATAAGTAGTCCTTCCACATTTCAAGATTCACAGCTCTTTTTTCAAAATTTCAGAATTCTTATGCCACTTTTTGACATCAAAACACTTCCCAATTCAGGAATGTAAAAAAATTTAGATTTTTTCCTTGTAACCCGTAATTTTCCATATTTTATTACTAAACCTTTCACATCAAGAATCATATTTTTTTCCAAAATTTCTTAGTTAGCGTCATGATTTTTGACAAAAAAACGCTTTCCATTCCAAGAAATATTAATATTTTTTTCCTTCTAAATCTGAATTTTCATTTTTTTTTTTATAGCCAAGCTTTTCATATCTCAAGAATTACAGCTTTTTCTTCTACAAATACCAAAGTTTTGATATCATATTTCGACCACAAGATAGCCTACTTCAGCTTTCAATAATGTTGAAAAAAAATGTCGTGTTTTCTTCCTTAAAATCCCTTGAATTTTAATATTTGTAATAAGTAAATCTTTCATATTTCAAGAATTACAGACTTTTTCAAATTTCTGCAGTTCTTACGTTGATTTTGAAAATCAAATTACTGTTAGGGCGTCAACTCACCCTTAATTATTCAAACTTAAACAAAAATAACGCAATGTAGGTTAATTTAACATAAACTAAGTATCTAATTTTACTTATCATTGGATTGTATAATTTATTTCCATCAACGTTTTCAGGCGTGATTAAGCAACCTTAAAATTGCCAAATTGTCTGGGACAGTAAGAATTTTATATGACTTATAATAGATTTAATCACTCTGACCTTCCTAAATAAATCTATTTCAAAAGAGTCAATAATAATGGAAGAGCATAACTCCAAAGAGCATTTTGTCACTGTTGAGCAACAGTCTGATGAAGTAGGTGCTCCTGATGCAGTCAATAAATGGTCGGTGGGTAGGATTTTAGCCAATAGTACTACTCAGACTGACATGGACGATGGCTACCATTTACCAGAGCATCTACACTGCTGCAGCCACATTGTGAACTTAGTAGGAAATATATATAATCAGCGGGCTCTCACGTGTGAAACCGTACAATAGGCTGAGTAAAACAGTATTTATAAAATAGCAAGCCTTATGGAATACAATTTGCTGGAATACTAAAGCATCAGATAAGCTTAAAGAATTGGATAGGGAAGCAACTTCATTACCAAATTGTACAAGATATAACCCAATATAGGATGCTTCAATGCGAGTCAAAGCCATCTAGGAAAAAAATGAACTAATGAGTACATGTGATGAGCTAAAGGTGCTAATACTAAAAGTGTAGATAGAAACTGAGCTATTAGCTGAATATTTAAAAGTCACATAGTCTCTTCAATAGCTTTAGAAAAATTGCAAGGGAGAAGGATTGTTTTTGAAGTACTGAATTATCTATTCTGATAGAGCTAAAAAAAACAATCTTGAGAGATGAAACGTTGCAGTGTTTTGAAAAGTTCAAAGGTTCTTGTGGACGTGATGCTCGTTCGCTTCAAGAAACGCTTTCCAATCTTTTTCTCGCAAGGATTTAATAAAGACACATTTGGAGAATTTGCCATCGCCAGTGGTACTCATCTAGCTTTCGAAGCAAGATGAGTCCTCGATGATGAAAAAAAGTGTGCTGATGTAGGGAATACTGGCGGAGACTAGGATAATGCTACAGTTCAACAAAGAACTGCCAATCGAAAACTGTCCTGCCCTCTAGCTGATTTAAACATACCGAACCAAAACAATGATGATCTTTGTTCATTCAAGGAAGTCGCGAGCAAGATCTTGGAACCAAATGACTTGAGTAACTGTATTATGAAAGTAGATTTGTTGCAACCCATTGGTGATAGTTGCAAAATATTGTGTCTATCCAACATTATCCATTAAGATTGCAGGTTTTTAGAATATATTACACATGTATCGGGTCATTTGCTCCGGTTTGAGCCCCTTTCCTCAGACCGCAGTTCATTCCTCACTTGTAAAAGAAACAAGCTGAAAGACCAAATTTTCGAAAAGTCTCTTTCTGCTAATGAGCAATAAAAGTGTTAACTAATCTTCCCTTATAATCTTATAGCGGATTTCTCCTTATGTCTACCGTTCAGTAATCTCAGAAAATAATTCGGCGCTAAAAAAATTTGCGGCGCGTTCGAAGCCTTTGCGGCACGCTGAATTTTTTTAGTGGCTGAATTATTTTTAGTGGCATGCTGATGGTGTTCGGCACTGCTTCGAAGAATAGCTATAAGCAACCATGGGCGCCCATATGGGGGGGGGGCTCCCACCCCCCCCCCCCCTGGCTGAATGATACTGCCTTATTTTTATATTTTTGTTCTGAGATTTCTACCTATGTAGCATTAAAAATGCCAATTAGATGCGGTTTGCCCCCCCTGGAATTCAGCGGTTGGCTTATGGGCGCCCATGTAAGCAAACGCTTGGTGTTGGCTCTGATTCAGTAATTGGAATTGAATCCTACGGTGCCGAAGGCTGATGAACTAGTGACAAACTTCCTTTTAAACAAAAGCATTTTTTAACAGGGGGGCGTAACAGATTCCACATTTGATACACAAGTTACTTGAAACACAACAGATGTTCTATAACAACGAAGCACTTTTTTTTTCCGATTTTACAGCACATATCTCGGGTATAGAAGTCTTAGCACTGCCTTTATTGTTGCTGCTGAGCTACACAATTTTTTTTGTCTGTTCTAACCAAAAAAACACAAGATTTGCAAGCCAAAGATGGAAAGCATATCTGTTCCTTTTTGAATGGTACTATTGATCTTATATTATTCAATATATTAATTATGATATTAATAGCTTTAAGAAAGATTGCAGAGGACTAAAACCCTGCAACCTGGAAGACCAAAGTGTCAAGGTTTTTCCAAGCTCATTCATGGATGTAAGAGTTCCAGGAGGGTTAAGTAATGTTAATAGTTTAGCACCCCAAAAGGTATCCTCAGGCCCTTCTATCTAGATAAACAGACGAATGAGTAAAACTTTCAGATGCCAAAATAGGCTAGGTAGGCTACTTGTTAGAAAAGATAGCCTAGCCAATTCTAACAGCAAAACAATCGAGTCTATGGTGGTGTAATAGAATAAATAGAGTATATTAAATGTAAAAAATTTTGCCTAAGTGACTAAAGTGGCTGACTACCAGTCCTAAAAATAGCCAACAGGTGGGCAATTAAAAAACAGTTGAAATACACACAAGAAGATGGAAATTAATTTTGATTTTCTCTTCCCATCATTTTACTATGATTGAGCAGGAGGGTCAGGGATATAGAATATCTTGCTTCTTTTCATCATCTCCAGGTAATATTTAGACTGCTTGATTAATATCAAGACAGATAGACCTATCCACACAGAGTTATATAAAAAAGTATAGCTTATATAGAAAAATTTGAAATTTTTTATAGGGGGGGGTCAATATATACCAAATCATATTATTGAGTTAAGGACTAAAAGTGAATACACCATTTGATGCCTTTTTTCTGCTGATATGAATATAATAAGCATTTCTATTGGAAATGAATTCCCCCCCCCACTATATATGCCAATTCAGGTTAGGTTAGGTATAGCCTATATAGGGGGGGGGGGGGGGGGCTGAAATTCATTTCAGCCCACCCCCCCCCTAGACTGGTTGGCAAATTAAAAGGTTTCTATATATACACTTTCCTTAATTTTAGCCACCTAGTCAGCTAAAAAAAAAATTGTCTATATACAATGATTGGGTTAGGTATTTTTCTCTATATATAAACTATACTATTTTATATTAGCTGTATGGTGGATACCCTATGGTGTCATCTTACCCTATGCACTATTAAAAAATGAACAGTAAAAATATAGGTAGTTTAGAGACATCTAGCTTCTTGACAAGTTGTTGATTTAGGTGAATTGATTCAGCTTTTAGCAAGACTCAAGAAAATGCTTGAAACAGAAAGATTCCACTTTATAATAGGTCTACTGTGGCATATTTTTAATCATGTGTACTATGCTTTTCACTGTAATCTGTACTCATAAATTGTTTTTGAAAAATTTTCTGTATTCAATGCTCATAAATCCTTTCAAAATCAGATTGGCTATGGCCTAATGGTTTTGATGGGTTGAAAAACCCCATTCAAAAAGAAACAAACCAGTGTTGAATATTTGCCAAAATGGATGCAGGCCACAATTTTAATTAGTTTGTTAATTATTAATAGTTGCTCTAAGTTTATTGAATATGTATTAGTTTTAATCAATATTTACTGAAGTTTACCAGTGTGTTAGAAAGGATTGGTTCTATGTGCCAAGAATAACAATCAATTGTCACCTCAAGGTTCATTAAAGGGTTTTGGATTATATTTGGAAAGTGAAGTGATTATTATAATTGGGAAGAATAGAAAAAAGGCATTAAATAGTGGGCTCACCTTATCTATGCCTTAGTCAGGGGCAGATGCAAGATTTTTTTGAGGTGGGGCGGGGGGGCAAAATAGGTTTATCCAATAAACTGCAGTAGGAGCAAGTTTATTTTAATGCCCAAAACTTGCATTAAGTAAATTACAATACTTTAGACTACATTACGGGGAGGGGCTACCCTCCTTTTTGCCCCACTGGCCTTAGGTTATAAGGGCCATTCTTTTGCCACTAAGATCTTACAACTAAGATCTCACATCTTTTCTGCAAAAATTTCTGTCCTTTTAACTCATCTTTGTTACTAAGATCTTACAGTATCACTTAATGTTAGCAAAAAAGTGTGGAAGATGCCATCTTTCTGCCATATAGAACAATGATGAGAGAACTTTGATGATAAAATCATCATTGTTCTTAGACCAATGATCAGAGCAGAATGATTAAAGATGTTTCGTAAAAGAATGCTATAAGATGTAAGATCTTAGTGCTTAGATTTCACTTTTAAGCATTCTTTATTAAAAGATGTAAGATCTAGCACAGAGATTCAGATGAGTAAAAGAACAGCCCTATAGAATCTGTATTTCTACATATCCTTGTAACCCACAGTTCTCACTAAATATTGAATTACATCATACAATCTGCTATAATATCATGGTCAGTTTTTCTTTCAGTTTTTGCTGGCTGGTAATATGCTGATTCAGTTGTGAAATTTTGTCAATATCTTGGCGGAGAGATGCAAGCTGTAGCCATTTACTCCCAAATGACTTGAAAATTATAGTGAAAACTCAAAACTGAGCCATATATAGTACCAAAAGGGGACAAAGATAGGCTACTAAAGAAAATGGCCCATTTCTGTGGATGCTGAATTTCGTAGGCTTATCTTCGTCATGAGAATAGTTTTTGAGAAACTAATTCAGCTGGGGTAGAGAGGGCAAACTGGGTTGGGGCGATGGGTGGTTGTTTGCCCCCTTCCCCCCTGCCTCATAGCAAATTATGCCACGATATGGTTGTTGTCAATAAATCGATTTAGTGTGTTCATTATTTTTTGGTTCTTTTTTTTTAATGTTTACGTTAAGGGACTGTTTTTAGGGTGTGGTAGTGCACAGAGAAAAATCACATTACAGTGCCCCTTTCCAACACAAACAAAAATGA